>CM053585.1:551723821-551756571 GCA_028646515.1 Pseudochirops corinnae | reverse complement strand
CTGTGTGCCCTGCTACAGATGGACAGCCCAGGGGACAGAACTTCCTTCACAGGGCCTCGGGGAGCCGGCTGAGCACCAAGGGCATTCGCGGCCTGCTCCGCTCTGGCTCATCCACGAGGTGCCCCTGCCAATCGCGGCTCTAGACGCTCGGCTTACACAAGTGCTGTCTCACCCACAGACGCTCGGACGGTGGTGATGTCGTAGGTCTCCAGGCTGAAGATGACTTCATCCAGCACCTGGATGCCCTCCTCTGAACTGAAGAGCACCTCATGGTGCTCACTTCCGATGTGAGCTGCCACCTGTGCCAGAGAGGGTGCCAAATGCTTCGGGGCTGGGAGGAAAGCAGCCCCAGAATCTCAGTGCCCCATGGCAGGCGGTCCTGCCTGGGTCTGAGGCCCTTCCAGAGCAGCTCATTGTTTCAGGAAGATTTCTCAGACCACTGCCATCCTGGCTCAGCCTCAGGGGCCAAACTAAAGCCCCCTGCCCGGGGTCAAATGACCACCTCCAGGCCACTCCATCCTGAGCTAGGCTGTGGCCTCTTCCAGCACCCACGTTGCTTCCCAAGCCAAGCATCAGGGACCCCAGCCCCACCTGGCAGTCCACGCCTGGTGGGGGGAGGGGGAAGAGGAGGGGGGAGGAGGGGAGGGAGGAGGAGGGTGAGGAGGAAGGCTCCCTTCTATTACAAAGAGCCTTCAGCATACCCCACTCTCCCAAGCTACGAGGCGCAGGATGAGATGGCGGAAGCCCCCCACAGGTCCCCTCCCCCCGCCCCGGCCCAGCCCAAGGCCTCATGCTCTTCTGGCCCAAGGTCCTGCCAGCCCCATGGACAATGTGCCCCCAGCTCAGGTGCTGACCTTCCGAGCAGCAGACAAATCTGGGCTGTCTTCCATGCCGATCGCGAACGTCTGGAGCGGGTACGAGACTCCCGCCTCCTTCAGCTGCTTCAGGAGGGTGGCAGCCACCAAGCTAGAATCCAGACCCCCTGAGGCAAACAGGCATGTGACGAGATGGGATGGAGGCGGGGGAGATAGGACTGGGCACAGGCAGAGGGGATGCGTTCCTGGGCCGGGCTGGGGCACTGGGCTGAAAAGTTTGTGAGAAGCCTGGGCAGGGGATAAGGGGCTCCATCCGGCCCCTGCTCCTGGAGGCCACGGGGAGCCATGGGACTCAGCCCATTACTTTTCAGTCCTATGGGTTTTACTTTGTGCATTTAAGGCCTTTATTCCGAGAAG
Organism: Pseudochirops corinnae; assembly: GCA_028646515.1. NCBI lineage: Eukaryota > Metazoa > Chordata > Mammalia > Diprotodontia > Pseudocheiridae > Pseudochirops > Pseudochirops corinnae. The sequence goes on along the minus strand of CM053585.1, from coordinate 551,755,339 downwards.
TCTTGCTGGTTTTCACCAGAGCCAGAGCGCCAACGGCTTCCAGTGACAAGGAGAGGAGCCTGGGCTTAAGTGAAAAGCAGCCCCTGCTGCTTCTTGAGCTGCGGCGGTCAGACCTGCGCTTTAGGAGGATCAATTTGGCAGCCGCGGGGAATCTGGGGAGACCAGGGAGGAGGCCCTGCAGTGGTCCAGCAGAGAGGCTGGACAGGTGCGGGAGGTGCTGAGGACCGGGCTGGCTGGGGCTCTGGACACTCGAGAACACAGGGAGAGATCCTGGGAGGCAGTGGCAGGAGCAGGACGTACCCTCCCTCCTGCACGTCCCACCCTGGGGGGCAGCGGGCCCTTCACCTGACAGGAGACAGCCGATCCTGCGATCAGTCATCAAACGCTTCCGAACGGCGTGGTCAAAGAGCAGCCGGATGTTCGCCTTCACTGCCTCGAGATCAAAGCCTGGGAACAGAGCAGAAGCGTGGGGGCCCCCTTCCATGCCACTCCCCTAGCCCCCGGGTGCCGCGCCCAGCCACCCTGCTACCTGCGGACAGCTTCTCCAGTGGGTGGTAGAGGGCATGGAGGGGAGGGTCCCTGCAGCTGTGGAACTTCACTGTCTCCACGGGCACCACCTTCCCATTGGTCCTGAGGTCTAGGACTTGGTAATGGCCAGGAGGGAAGGGCTCGATCTGGAGGCGGGAAGCCGTGGGGTGCTTTAAGTCCACCAGGCCTGTGGGTGCGGGAACACAAAGGGTGGACATGCAGGACAGTGTTCTGGCCCGGCCTGCCCACCGCACAGAGCACACATGGCCTGCCTCCACGAGGGATGGACAAAAGGCATCTGCCTCCAACGTCCACCGGCCGAGCTCAGTCACCAGCTAAGTACCCGCTGGGTCCTTGGTGGTCCCCCCAAGCCTTCTCCATCTCTGTTCCTTCATTTACAAAGTGTGAGTGATTTTCACACCCCACACCAAGGGAGCACCCATGAACTAGAAGAGCTGAGTGTGAATCCTGACTCTGGCTTACTGGCCCTCCCCCATTCTGCACCTCCTCAGCCTCCCTGCCCCAGGGGGAAGGGATGGCAAGATGACCACAAACATCAAGCCCAGCTAGCCGGGCGGGCGGTCAGAGAAGCCCGGCAAGTCACCACTCCACCAGGCCTCACTCTCCTCACGTCCATAAGATGAAGCCACCCTTCAGAGGCAGGATGTCCTGGGTGGCCCAGTGCCAGTCCTGCCCCTTACTGGGACCCTGCTGAGAGGAGCAGCCCCTCCCTGCCACCACTGTGCGGACCCTGCTGAGATAAGGAGCCCAGAAGCACCCCCTCCCCCCCAGCCTCGGTAGGGGCACCCACAACTGCCCCACACACACACCATGTGGACCCTGCTGATAAGCGCTGGCCTGGAGGCATCTATGCCAAGTCCTGGGGGCCTCAGCCCCAGGAGCAGGTGCCTAAGACACTGGAGTGGGGCTAGGCTGGAGGGAGAGGAGGCTCCCCCTAGTCATATGCCTTCATTAGGCTTTCATCTGATTTATGGGGCATTGCCGCCCCTCCTGGAGTCGGGCCAAGGCCCCCTGCACTCCAGCTCTAGGCCTGGGACACACAGTGCTGCCAAGACCAGAGGGCTCTGCCTTCCTCGTGCCAGTGAAGGCCAAGTGTTCATTTGGTCTGGCTGGGTTACATGGCTGTGTCCTTCACACCCAGCAATGCTCCTGCTTGTGCTGGGCCAAAGCCCCCAAGGCTGTTCCCACCACGAGCCCTCAGCACGGGAAAGTCCTGAAGGCAGCAGCCTCTGGCCAAGGAGCCCAGGAGCCCTGCCCTCGACCCCTGCCAGCTCCCTCATGGTGCCCCTCCTGAAATGACATGTGCAGAGCTAAAGAGGACCCAGCTGGGGCCTGGCCAGGACAGAAGGCAGCGAGACTCCCAGAACCCAGGCCCACCATAAAGCAATGCCCGAATGCGCTTGCTCTTGATGGCCAAGAGGGTTGTGCCAGCAGAGGCCAGGCTGGTGGGGCTACACCTAGGCCTTGTTCAGATTCACACAACCAAACATAGTGATGCCTGACAGGAAAGAGCCCTCCTCACCAGAGGTCTGGCAGTCAGGCCTCCCCCCACCTCAGAGGTCTGGAGATCAGGACCTTTCCTCCCAGAGGTCTGAGGTCAGGACCCTCCCCCCCAGAGCTTCAGAGATCAGGACCCTCCCCCCCAGAGGTCTGGAGGTCAGGACCCTCCCCCCTAGAGCTCAGGAGATAAGGACCCTCCCCTCCCAGAGGTCTGGAGGTCAGGACCTTTCCTCCCAGAGGTCTGGCTGTCAGGATCCTCCATCCCAGAGCTTCAGAGATCAGGACCCTCCCCCCCAGAGGTCTGGAGGTCAGGATCCTCCATCCCAGAGCTCTGGTGGTCAGGACCCTCCCACCTAGAGCTTAGGAGATCAGGACCCTCCCCCCCAGAGGTCTGGAGGTCAGGATTCTCTATCCCAGAGCTCTGGTGGTCAGGACCCTCCCTGAGCTGTATGGGTCATCCCACACTACAGTCTACCAGCTCCAAGAGGAAGCAGAAAATGCCCAGACCAAATGCACTTGAGGCATCCCATCCTTCGTTCTGTCTCAAACCCTGAAAGCTGCCTCCCAGGCCACTGAGCCACCTCTGATCGTGGATCTCAGGACCGGCTAAGGAGGGGTGACTGCAGGATGGCTTCACCCTGGGTCCATTGGGATCTGAGGGGCTCCAAGTGTCAGCCTTGCCTTGAGGAACCCGGCTGGTCATCTGGGGACCCACCCTCTGGGGCCCTCCCTCAAATGGAGGCACGTGAGGCTTCCCTGCACACACGTGTGCACCACACACACCACCCCCCCCCCCCCACACACACCAGCCAAAGGACCAAACCCAGGCCACCAACATTTCCATGTGCTGTCTACCTTTGGCTTCCGAGCACACAGCCAGAAATCCTTCCTCCGTCAGCACTCTGAACAGTGGCCGGACACCGAAGGTGTCGCGCCCCAGGAACACCTTGCGGTTGGCGGTGTCCAGCAGGATGAAGGCAAACACGCCATCTAGCAGGGGGGCCGTCTGCTCGATGCCACCTCTGTCGTACAGATGGAGGAGGATCTCCCCATCCACCTGTGTCTGGTACTCAAACCCAAAGTGCTTCTGCAGCTGGGGGGACAAGCGACACGGTTCTGGAGACAAGGCCAGCCTACATTCGGCTCCTTCCCCACCCCCAAGCAGGGCCCGCAGTGTCATGTGCCCAGACTTGGGGGCACAGGCTGCCGACCTCAGAGCAGGAGCTGGCTGCAGCCGGCCTGCCCATCACCAGCTCTGGGCAGCCAAAGACACAATGCATCTGACCTGGGGGGCCTGAAAGGTGTCTGAGCTGGGTCCCATGGTGCCTGGGGGTGCCACAGTGGATGGAGCTTCAGACCCTTAACCAGCTGAGTGACCCTGGGAGAGTCACTTCACCTTTGTCTGACTCAAGGTGCCCAACAGCAAAACAGGCAAACGTAAAAGCAGCCCTGACTCTGCAGGGCTGTTACACAAGCTGTGTGGCAGAAGGGCTAAGTGTGAGGGTCAGCTCCGTTCGCTCTGTCTCCCTCATACTCAGTAGGTGCCACATAAATGCTTGTTCCCTCCTCCCTGAGGGGTACAGTCTGTGCCTCCTCCCTGCCCATGTCTCCTGGCACCAGCCCTCCAATATCTCCCCTACAGCCCAGCACAATCCACACAAGCCAGCCTGGGTGCCTTCAGGAGCCACCTGCTTTCTCAGCCTCCACTTCGGGCACAGTCCTCAGCCCTAAGCCTGGGGAGGGGTTCAACAAATTCAGCTCAGTCATTTCTGAGGAGAGAGTACTGGAGACGGAAGGAAGAGAAGGGAGTGGACAAGAGGAGAGGGGAGAGAGAAGGAAGGAAGGAAGGGAAGGGGAGGGGAGGAGAGGAGAAGGAGGGGAGAAAGAAAGGGAGGGGAGAGGGAAGGGGAGAGAGAAGGGAAGGAAGAGAGAGCAGGGGAAGGGGGGAGGGGAGGGGAGATGTGGGAAAGAGAAGGAAGGGGGGGAAGGGAGAAGGAAGGAGGGAGGGAGGGACTGGGACAGACTGTACCCAGAAGCTCCCCAGCCCCAAGCAGAGTAAAGAGTCAGGGAAACAGCCCCAGAGCTGCCCATATCACCCCAGGGAAAGGCTAAGAGAGCATGTTAGATTGGGCCAAGAAAGGGGCTGGGCCGGGGGTGTGCCTCCCAGACTTAAGTGTTGGAGAAGCTGATCAATCAGCCTCTGTGGCTAAAGGGCAGCCGGTTAAGAAAGGCCAAAGCCAAAGCAGATGCCTGGGCAGCTAGCTAAATTCAATTCGATTCAGTAAACATTTATTAGGCTCATAGGAAGAGTGAGGCGCTCCCAAGACACAAAAAGGGGCAGGAAACAGTCCCTCCCCTCAAGGAGTTTATAATCTCCTGGAGGAAAACCAGGCAAGCAATAGACAGGATAGACGGAAAATGAGAGAAGGAAAGGAAGGCACTGGAATTAAGGGGGGCTCGGCAAGGCTTCCCAGTAGAGAGTGAAATCTTAGTTGGGACTTAAAGGAAACCAGGGAGGTCAGGAGTCCTCGGAAAGGAGGAGAGTGTTGCAGGCATGGAGGACAGCTAGAGAGAACGCTGAGCCGGGAACCAGATATGGAGGATCTTGTTCATGGAACAGCCGGGAGGCCCAGGAGCAAGGTGTGATAAGATTAGAAAGGGAGGGGAAGAAGGGACAGCTGAGGAAGGGCTGAGAGTGCCAAGGAAACATTTTGGTATTTGTTCCCAGAGGCGAGAGGAAACCACTGGAGTTTATGGAATACGGGGGTGACATGGTCAGACCCTCGAAACCTGGAGAAAGGGAGGTGAAATGGACCAGAGACGTAGCAGAGGTGAAATCGACCAGATGGGTAGGAGGTGAAATGGACTAGAGATGTCAGGGACGTGAAATCTATCACAGATGTCCGGGAGGTGAAAAGGCCCACTGGGGGAAGGTAGCGGAGGTGAAATGGACGGGCCTTGGCACCATACTGGACACTCGGTAAAAGAGTGGGGAGCCCAGGGGACGGAAAGTACAGGGGTGCCAAAGGCAGAAATGAAGCCGTGTCCCCGGAGGCCTGGGGACCCTCGCGCCCCAGTTCGAGCCGAAGGCGGGATGGAATGTGCCCCCAGCCCCCCACCCCGCGCCCAAGGTGACGGAATGTGCCCGGAGTGGTGCACCCGTTCCTCACCTGCCGGTGGTTGTAGATCTCTCCGTTGTAGCACAGCCACAGGGAGGGGAACTTCTGCAGGCGGAGGGGCTGCATGCCGGACACGGGGTCCACCACGGCCAGCCGGTGGAAGCCGAAGCAGCAGTTGGTGAAGCCGCGCACATTCTCGAAGCGGAAGGCGTCGGGGCCCCGGTGGGCGATCCTCATGGCGCTCAGGCACTGCGCCGGCAGGCCCTCGTCGCTGCCGAACAGCGCCCAGATGCCGCACATGGCGGGGCCTCAGTTTACCCCCGGTGACGGAGCGGGCGATGGGAACCGGTAGCTGGGTCTGGATTGCTGAGCCGCGGCGGGGACAGCGAGGAGTGGACAGAGGGGCGGAGCGGGGCGGGGCCGCCTGTCCCTCCTTCGCTCTGGGCCAGGCCCCCACCCGCCCCGTCCTCCCCTCCCCCGCCGCTGCCCCGCCGCAGTCTGATGCAACGCCGGGGCCCACGTGGAGGAGGCTGCCAGGGAGCGCGCTTCCGGCAAGGAGAGATGACGTCATGAGGCTCTGCCCGCCGCTCGGCCCCGCCCACCCAGGAGGCGCGCGTGCGTTGACGGAAGTGAAGGTGGGCAGTCGAGGGGCCACTTCCCCCACGAGCATCCTTGATCCAGTCGTACCTCCGGTGATTTCCCGGGGGATTTCTCGCGCCCTAGGTCTCCAGTGGAGTGCCACGGGGCTCTGGACTTGGCCCTGGGCGGTGTGACGCATTGACCAGTGAGTTGGCAGAGGAGGGCTAACAGTTCATAACCCTTGGGTGCGAATAATCGCCTTCCCAAGTAGAAGGGGTGGGGCGCACTGGTCTAGAAAAAATCTAGGGGTCCTAGTGGACCACAAGCTCAATGAGTGTCCGCGGGATTGGGCAAAACGAGAAAGGCCCAGAGCCCTAGAGTCACCTTGGTCTGCAGTAGATGATTAAGGAGAGGCCCCAGTGCCTCCCCCCCCCCGCCCTGGAGGACTGGGGGTCATTCTGGGAGGGTCTGATGAAGGAATCGGGGTGTGTCTGGCCTGAAGAAAAGAAGGCTGGGGCGGGAGAAGAGGCGAGGAAGAGGCAGAGAGTAGCCCCAGATACGGGCCTGATACCAGAGATCACTGAGAGCTGTCCAGCTGCTGAAACTGGAGCTGCCTGGTGATGGCAGAGGCGGCCAAGGCCGGACACATCTCTCCACCTTCCCCTCCTCCCTGGGATCTTCAGGTAGAGGCTGGACACGCCTCCCTACCTTCCCCTCCTTCCTGGGGTCTTCAGGCAGACCTCCCCCCCACCCCCACTTTCAGTGAGAGAGAACCCTCTTTGTATGTAGATTGGTCTGAGTGGCTGCCCCGCCCCTCCCGTTTCAGGTTCTGGAACTGGAACCACAACTCTGCCTCTGTGGTTTCTGGACCCTCCCCCAGGGCAGCTGCCTGTTGCTGGGCATACCCTGGAGGGCAGGGACTGGTGCTGCTGTCCTGGCGCCCCTCTCCCGTGATGCTCTTGACCTATAGTAGGTGTTGAATAGATGGTTTGGCACCAGAGTGGAAGTCACTGCTCCCTGGCGGAGGAGGCGGTGGCAGCAGCGGCAGCAGCAACAGTAGCAAGCGGTGGCTGAGCCGCCGGTTCCTGATGCCATAGTTACAGCTGACCATACCCCTCCCTTGACGGCATCATTATCTCCACGTTAGAGTTGAGTAAACAGGCCGCTACTAAATGACACCGGACAAATGTCAGTACAGATTTGAACCCAGGCCCTTGCCCTTTAAGCACTCTATTTCTGCCTCAAGGAGGAGGTCCAAGGCCTTCTACTCTCAGATCTGTTTCCGCTGCCAGCCCTTTGTCCCCCCAGCCCAGGAGCTGCAGCATCCCTGAGAGTGAGCCTTGGGAATGCTGGGGCAGGATGCTCCTGTGGCTTCCTTCATGGCTCTCTGCCAGGTCAGCAACCTGGACCATGTTCAGGCCATGGGAAAATGTGATCAGCATGCATTCATATTTGTGTTGAGGAGAGAGCCCCAGGGCCCTTTGCTAGAGACTTCTCTTAGCCTACTCTCAGTATTTCCATCTCTTTTCTCTCGGGGCAGCAGATGTGCCCCCTTGTTTCTCTTGGGCCTTCACAATCTCATTCTTGCTTTTTCCCATCCCCTGAGCCAATCTCTGCTTACAGAACCTTAGGTCTCCTGTCTCCAAATGCTTTGGAATCTGTTCTCTTCTCACTTGCATCTCAGCCTAGGCCTGGGCCTCCTGTCCTCCCCTGTCACAGAGTCCAAGGTGGACTAGCCCCTTCTCCCTGGGTGCCTGCCCTCCCCTGTTACAAAGTCTAAGCCAGAGAGGTCCCTTCTCCCCAGGGTCCCATCATTTTGACCGTAGTAAGCAGGTTCCACTGTTTGTTGAAAGATTGCTTTGGCAGCCAGGTGGGGGAGGCTGGCTCAAGAAAAGAATGAGCCAGTGCAGCTTCTGACCATACCTGACTGGACTAACCAGTTATGGGCTGAGGAAATGCTCCCTTCCCGAGGGGCTTGCCAGGACGTCAGCAAAGAAAGCCTCAGACAAATCATCTACGTTGATCGTGAACAAGGTGGAGAGATGGGGCTCAGGGGGCAGCCACGGTGAGGGGCCCTCGGAGCCCACAGAAGAGGCATTAATGACCCAAGGCCATGTTGAAAGGAAGCTGCCAAGGGCAGTGCCCCAGCCTGCATTTGGCCAGCCTTCATCATGTGGAGCAGCCCCAGGCAAACAGGAACAACTGCCCCTTCCTCTTGGATGGCCAGACAGCACAGCATCTCTCTGGGCCTCTGGGCAGCTGGATGGTGTAGTGGGTAGCACATGGATCTGGAGGCAGGAAAACTCCAATTCAAATCTGGCCTCAGATACTTACTAGCTGTGTAGCCCTGGGTAGGTCACTGTCTTCCTCAGTTTTCTGAGATGTGAAATGGGATAAGAGTAGCATCACATACCTTCCAGGGCTGTCAAGAGGTTCCAATGAGATAATATTTGGAAAGGGCGTAGCACAGCACCTGGCAGGTAGTGAGGGCTTAGCAAATGCTCCTTCCTTCCTTTCCCTTAGCCAACACCTCCGCTGTGCTTCTCCCTTAGAAGGTGGGGTCCTTAGGGGAGCCTCTTTGCTCACACCATTGGCTTAACTCAGTTGTGCCCAAGAGAATGGTCAGGTCCAGATCCACATGGCTTGGTCTTTCCTCTGCCTTGGGGATGAGTCACAGAATTTTCATATAGCCTGGCTCTGGATTTCATTTTCTAGCATACGTGTATAGAAGCAGGCCAAGCCTCTGGAGCCCTGATGCCTTCCTCTCCCCTTCAGGGTTCTAGGACTATCACTGAGGGGTTGGGGTGATTCTCTTGTTAGGACTTGAGACCCTATTAGGCGTCTTCTCCCCAAAATCAGTTGCCAAAGATTGGTGCCCAATTTCATTTTTAAAATTATTTTATTTCCACAATTATTTGGAAAACAAACTATCATTCTTTTTTTAATTTTGAGTTACGAATTCTCTCCCTCCCCTCTCCACTCATTGAGAAGGCGAACAATCTAATATAGGTTATGTGCGTGCAGCCAGGCAAGAAATATTTCTATAAAGTCATGTTGTGAAAGAAACACAGACCAACAAAGAAACAAGAAAAGAAAATGAAAATGGAGTCTGCACGCGGACTCCGGAGGTGGAGAGCGCCTGGCATCCTAAGGCCCTTCAGAACTGCCTTAGATCCTCACATCGGAGAAGAGCTGAGTCATGTCACAATGTTGCTGTTACTGGATACAGTGTTCCCCTGATTCTGCTCACTTCACTCTGCATCAGTTCATGGAAGTCCAGGTTTTTCTGAGGGCATCCTGCTCATCGTTTCTCGTAGCATAATAGAATTCTGTCGCAGTCATATATCACAAGCTAGATTTTCATTTAAACATGTAACATCAACCAGTTTTCACAGAGAGATTGCTAAGAGGGAACAGAATGACAAACTTTTCTCCTCAGGTCTGGGGATACACAGTCCCCTGAGTCATTTTAATCTCTGGTGAGAGTGGGCAGGTTCTCCAAAGCATTTATCTTGCCAAGTTCACTCCTGAGTGTGCATAGTGGCTAGATGAGTCCTCATCTCAGTTACTCCTGGGTTGGGTCAAGCAGGTCCCTCCTCAGGCCTCAACTGCTGCCTCACCCACTCTGAACCTTGGATAGAGCCTGGTATGGACTCGGTTCCCAAACCTCTGGCACCTGCTATTCTGACCTTTGAAAGCTCATTCGCTTGTAGCCATCTCTCCACAACCCTTCCCTAAAAGCAAAAACAAATGGATACAACAGAGAAAAGCAATGGCAGGCCCTGCTCCACCCCAGGTCTCCGGGTCTTTATCTCCCCAGCCAAGCCACTACTGTGGTGCTGCTGAGTGTGTGACTGATAGCCTTGCAGTGAGCTGTCTGGCCAGTGGGGCTCACAGCCCCTGGGGTCCTCCATAGGAGGGCACAGCCTGGATGTGCCTGTGGACTGCTGTTGGTCCATAGAATAGCCCTCACCCCAGCCATCCCTCCGCCAGCAAGCATCACACCACTTTTGGGCACTGGTCACCTACAGCATCTCCCGAATAGGCCCCATTCTCTCCTCTGACTCTCCCCCTCCTGGAGCAGACCCTTACTACCTCATGCTGAGATCCTTGCTGTGGCTGCTGGGCGTCTGCCTGCCTCAAGTCTCTCCCATCTTGTCCATCCTCCAGTCAACTACGAAAGGGATTTTCCTAAAGCACACGCAGTCCGACCATGGCAGCCACCTATTCAGTAAACTGTGGCTCCCTCTGGCCTCCAGGAGCAAATACAAAATGCTGTTGAGCATTCAAAGCCCTCCATAACCCTCCCCCTTCTACCTTTCCAGGTATCTTCCTCCTCCCCATACTTCCCAACCCAGTAACTCCAGCCTCCTGGCTATTCCACCGAGAAGCTCCATCCCTCCCTCTGGCCGTTCTCTCTGGCTGTGCCCCAGCTCTGTAAGGCCCGACTAAAATCTGACATTGCCCAGGAAACCTTCCTCAATCCCTCTAAGTTCCAGAGCCTTCACTGTTAATTATCTCCCATTTATCCTGCCCAGAGCTTGCTTTTGGGGGAGCTGTTCACATAGCTCCCCCAATTGCACAGTAACCTTCCCAAGGGCAGGGACTGTCTTTTGGCTGAGCCCAGTGCTTGGCACAGGAGGTCCTTGTGGAATGATTGATTTGCTCCAGCCTGCTCAGGCCCACGGAGCACCCCTCCATTGCTCTTGGATAGTTTGGGGGGACCTTTAATTCTTCAAGGATGGGATGACTAGAACGCATCTTTCAAAGCAGAGTGCAAGCAGTGCATAAGGCAACCTGTAATGGCAAGCACAGAAGCAGTTCACACCCTGCTTCAGCTATTGGATTAACACCTTAGTGCAGTTCAAGTTTCTTTTGAGCCTTGTATCAAGTCTGTTAAGAAACAGAATGTGGAAACCCCACAACTTGTGAATTATAGAACTTATTAACTCCTGCAACAGGAAAGGGAGGAGCTAATGACCATATATAAGGAGAGCCCCAGGCTGGAGACAGCAGAACTGAGAAGAGGACTCTTGTGGGGGCAGAGTCAAGAAAGAGAAAGCTTGTGGTATCCCAGCACTCTGTCTGTCTGCTCTGTCTGTGTTGATGTTTGTTCATGATACTTTGTACAGAAGCCCTGGGACCTTACTGGAAGCCCTGAAAGAGGATTTTCTGGTTGTATGTTTATAGAAGTCCTGGAGGAGGGTTTTGGAGGTCCTGGGACTTTACTGATGATTTGTGCTGACCTCTTGGACCTTGTTTGTGGGTCTGTGTTGATTTCTATGTTGATTATTTGTGTTGAGTTCTCAGACCTTGTTGGTGGGTGTGAGTTGATTTCACAGGCAGATAGTGAATTGATGATGGTGCTGGCAGTGTGTATGAATATTATTGTGGCTCTGTCAAGCTTTGTCTTCCCAGAAACAGGAACTGTGAAGAACTTGAGGACTGGACACTGTGAACTTCAATATGGAATGGGAACTGGATGAAGAACTGGACAAGGAGCTGGACGAGGAACTGGGAGCTGCCTGCCTTTGAACTCAGGTGACAGTTGGAACTGGGACCATGGGAGAGGAACCACAGAAGCTGGATTGGCCAGAGCTCTGGTTAGGGGGGGAGGGCGGGGAGGACTGCCTGGGAGGGGTTCTGGGTGCACACCGGCTTCTCCCCAGCTTCTGTACTTGGAAAAATCTCAGCAAGAAATGTTGGCAGATGCTAGTGCCTGGTCTCTGTGACTGTATCTGTCTCTCTGTCTCTACTGTCTCTGTCCTTTTCTGTCTCTAACTCTGCTTCTCTGTCTCTGTCTCTTTAACTCCATCTCTCTAATTCTATCTCTTTTTCTCTGGCTCTGTCTCTCTCTGTCTCTCTGCCTCTCCACGTGTCTCTCTGACCTGTCTCTCTAAATCTTTCTCTATGACTCTACTCTCTGTTTGTCTCTGTCCTTCTCTGTCTCTTTCTGTATTTTTCTATCTCTTTAACTGTCTCTTTTTCCTCTGTCTCTGTCTTTTTTGTCTCTACTCCTTGTGTGTCTATCTCTGTCTTTTGTCTCTTTGTCTCTCTACCTTTCTGTCTCTTATGTTTTGTCTCTTTCTCCCCCCCCCCCGCCACCACTCCTCTCCATCTCTGTTTCTCTCCTACCCTTTTTTTCTCTATATTTTTGTGCCTCTCTCCCTCTCTCTTTCTCTGTATTTCTGTCTGTCTCTCTCTTTGTCTCTACTCTCTGTGTCTGTCTCTGTCCTTCTCTGTCTCTCTGTCTCTCAAATTCTGTCTCTTTTTCTCTATCTCTGTCTCTGTCTATTCCCTGTGTGTGTATCTGTCCCTCTCAGTCACTTTCTCTCCATCTCTCTTTGTCTCTCTGTCTGTCTCCTCCCCCCAACTCTTGTGTCACTACCACTCTCTCTGTCACACTCTGTCTCTCTGTCTCTGTCTTTATGTCTCTCTGTGTGTGAATGTGTGTATTTGTCTCTGTCTCTCTCTCCTCTCTCTGTGTCTGTCTTTGTCTCAGTCTCACTGTCTCTGTCACCTTCTCTCTCTTTCTCTCCCCCTCTCCCTCTCTCCTCTCTCTCTCTCTCTCTCTCTCTCTCTCCCTCTTTGACTCTCTCTCTCTCCCTCTTTGACTCTCTCTCTCTCCCTCTTTGACTCTCTATCTCCCTCTTTGACTCTCTCTCTCCCTCCCTCCCTCTCTCTCTCCCCCTCCCTCCCTCTCTCTCTCTCTCCCTCCCTCTTTGACTTTATCTCCCTCTTTGACTCTCTCTCTCTCTCTCTCTCCCTCTTTGACTCTCTGTCTCCCTCTTTGACTCTCTATCTCCCTCTTTGACTCTCTATCTCCCTCTTTGACTCTCTATCTCCCTCTTTGACTCTCTCTCTTTCTCTCTCTTTCTCTCTCCGTCTCTCTTGTGCTGGCAGTCTGGACAGCCCTCTAGCTCCCCTCTCCCAGAGGGCTGTACCCCGGAAGTCTTTTCATCCTAGCACTTTTGTAACCTGGAGACCCCAGGGGGCTAGGCAGCCCAGGGCTGGGCTCGGGCTTCCTTCCAGCTAATGCCACAAGGGGGCACCCCTGCCTCAGGGATCTCTAGGAGCACAGCCCGTTCATTCACTCCCTAGTGAAGATCATCCTGTATTACTGAATCACACCAGAAAAAGCTGAGTTTGGGCCAGAATTAGAGCAGGGAGGGAGACATCCTGGAAGCATGGAAACTGAAAGCTGGAGGGGGCCTCCACAGCCTCCAGTGCAGTCTATCTGTTCTCTGCCTAAGGAGTGTTAGGCCACCTTGACTTGAATATCTCCAGGGACAGGGAGCTCACCGCCTTTCCAGACAGGACATTCAATATCTTTCCATGCTGCATCTTGCCAACCTTTGCCTCTCAGACTGCTCTATCTGTCCTCTGAGGGCAAACTGTACAAACTGCTCTATGTGTTCATTGTGGAATGGTATTGGGGGAAAAGGGGTCAGGCCTGGGATAGAGAACTTGGCGTCCTCCTCCTCCCCAGTAATGGTCAGAAGTTAGATTGCACTCTATGAGATCCCCTAGGCAGGGATCTTGAGGCCACACATAGCCATCCAGGTCCTCAAGGGTGGCCTTTTGACTGAGCCCACGTTTTATAGAACAAATCCTTTTATTGAGGGCATTTGTTCTGTGAAGTTTGGGTTTAGTGAAAGGACCACCAGAGGCTCTGTAAGCAGTGTCTGGGATGAGGGATTGGACACAGTGCTTGCTGGGTAGAGAGAGTACATTCCATTCAGCCTCAAACACTTCCCAAGTGCTGCCCCTGTCCAGGGTGCCTACCCTCCAGGCATGAGGACTGAGAGGATGTGTAAAGCACTTACCGGTGACTGGCACATAGTAGGAATCACATAAGGGTTTATTCCCTTCCCCCTCCTCTCTCTAAATGTCCCCAGGACCTCCAGCTGATGCTCAGGTGGCAAGGGCTCCAGTCTGCCTCCTGGTTCACTCTCCAGTTTGTCAAGGTCCCACTCTAAGCTGTGGCCACCAGAACTGAGGCCAAGACTCCAGAGGGGACACTGACTTGTCATCCCCTCAGGTGTCCAGAGAACGGAGAGATGGGAGCTGATGGCCTGGGGTATAGCTGGGGAGCTTTCTAGAAGGCTCAAGTGTGTGCCATTCTGCCATAGAGGGCAGGGCAGGGCCCCATCCACCTGAAAAGGGCTTCAGCCAGGGCTCAGAGAGGGCCATGGGCTGTGGGCACAATCCCTGCCAAAGAGTGATCATCTCACTATGATCACGGGTTGGCAGGGCTAGGGCCATCTTGGGATTACTCTGCTTAACAGTGTTGGCAGGTACAGCCAACATGGGAAGATGCCCTGAGGAAAACACAGGAGGCATGTTCCAAAGAAAGTCCAACACATTTGTTCCCAGTGTACATTTGTGAAGGGGCAGCATGGGGTCCCAAGCCTCAGGGCTGTCCTCGGTGCCTTGTCCTGTCTGACCCAGCCTTCCCTCTTGGGCCTTCTCAGCATCTCTCAGAACAGCTCCCTTCTCTGGGATCATTGGGCCACCTGCCTAGTCCAGGCTCATGGCCTCAGGCCTAGAGCATTCCAGGACCCTCCTATTTGGACTCACAATTACCAGTCTCTCCCCTCTCAGATCCATTCTTTGACCCACCATAGAAACAGGAGCTCTCTCCCATGTCCAGGGTCTGCCCAGGTGTATTGAGGCTGTGCTTGTCATCAAAGGTGTGTGAGAAGTGAGATGGCAGGGCTGGGAGCCCATGCAGCCTCTGACTTCATCCCATTCCTCCCAGATGCAGATATGAGGACTTTCTGGAAATAAATCCCAAACTGAAATCCTGCCCCCTTCACGGTCCAATTTGCCCACAATTGTTCCCCAAGGGGTAGATGAGCAGGAACTTCTGCCTCCCTCCCCCTAGGCTCTCATGGAAAAGCAAATAGAGCCCTGTGCCAGGTGCCAGGGAGCATTCCCAACCCTGAGCTTAACCCTTTCCATGCTGAGTATTCAACCACTGCCCTTGGAACCCAGCTCTGCTCCTGAAGACAACAGGGTCCCCGTGAAGAGCCCAGCAGCAAGAAGCAAGAGAAGTCTTTCTAGGGCTCGCTCACATGGGGAGACTCCAGAATTTCTAGAAGCTTTTCTCAGCAATTTCTCACTTTGTGGGACCTTTTTGAGAGCAAGCTTGGTCCAGTGGTGAGGCCTGGGACCAGATTCGAAGGAGAAGACAATGAGTAGGAAGTGGGGAAGAAGGCACTGGAGCTGATGGCCAAAGGTAAGACAACTGTGCAGGTCCCTTAGACAAAATGCACCCTGGTGTGCAAAGGCCCCCATCAAACTCTCTTCAATCAGACAGAAAGAGAGATTGAGGGAGAGACAGAGAGAGAGAGAGACAGAGATAAAGACAGACAACAAAAGAGACAGAGAGGAAGAAGAAAAGTTAACTCAGGACAGAGCTGAGGGGACATCTGCACCTAGGACCAGGAGATGGGCCATGATCCAGTCCAAGAGACTGAACAGGAGGAATTCTAGCCACAGGAGAACCAAGTCAGAGCAGAAACACAGGAACCAAGCCATCTTCAAAGACAACCATGCTCAGACATGTGGCCACCAGCTGATTCAATGCTTTGGCCCAAGCGACTCATGAGGATCTTCAAAGGCCAGAGTTCTGAATCTAGGGTCTACTTCTGGGAGTCTGTGAACTTGGATGACAAAAAATGATCTCTTCATTGGAACAAATATGGTTTCTTTCATGATCTATGCACTTTATTTTACCTGTGAGAGCTAGGAGACCTCTGAAGCTGGTCTTCTGAGCATCTGGAAGGAATGGAATGGAGTCAGAGGCTGCATGGGCTCCCAGCCCTGCCATCTCACTCCTCACGTACCCTTGATGACAAGCCCAGCCTCAACACACCCGGGCAGACCCTGAACATGGGAAAGCTCCTATCTCTATGGTGGGTCAAAGAATGGATCTGAGAGGGGAGAGACTGGTAATTGTGAGTCCAAATAGGAGGGTCCTGGAATGCTCCAGGCCTGAGGCTATGAGCCCAGATTCTGAGATGGGGCACCCAGGCTTTACCAGACTCTCAAAAAGTCTGTCAAAGAAGCCCTGCTCTAAGGCACAAGCAGAGATGCCCAGTGAGTGCCGAGGTGGGACAGGGCTGTAACTGAGCAAAGTAGGGTTTATGTGTGTTATTCAGTTCCTCAGCCTCAGCCTTACATGCCTCTGTAGTGAGCCAATCAGACATGTGCAAGTGGCTTCTAGCCAATCAGATGCTGAGCAGAACTGTATATATTGAGAAAGCAGGCATTAAGAAAGCTAGCATTGAGAGAGCAACAGGATCTCTGAGAGCAGAGAAGAGATCTCTGAGAGCTGGGAGGAGATCTCTGAGAGCTGGGAGGAGACCTCTGAGAGCTGGGAGGAGACCTCTGATGGCAGAGACTTGCTGAAGGAGTCTCTGAACTTTGAAAGCAAATAGAGTTGTGGGGCAGAAACCTGCCCATGGGAATTAGGCTTAGCTTGAGCGTCTTTTGAGAGCTGTTAAAGTGAACTAAGCTGTTATTAGAGAGCCTCTGGACTTTGGAAGTGAACTGAGATATATAAAGCCAAGCACGAGCAGCTTTCCAGAGGACTGCTGCTGTGAACAGCTTTTCAAGGCTCTGATTACACGGTATCGTGAACTCTCTATTTAGTCAGTAATAAACAAAACATTCACAGAAAGCAAAGTACAGCATTCAGAATGTTATAACTTCACAACTTATCACTAAAATGGCCACATAGTTTTCACCCAAGTGGTCACATAGTTTTAAACAAAAGATAACATTCATTTAGTAAGTCCTTCATTTAGTAAATCCTTAATTCAATCACCCTTAAGGAAGCAAGCCTTGGGGTGCAATTAAGTTACAATATCATCAGTCACTACTAAGTACCTTCTTAAGGGGTAGTGGAAAGTGCAAAGGCCATCCACCCCTAGGTCAAAAATAAGTTACAATCTCATCAGTCAGCATTAAATACCCAAGGAGAGGTCTTTTCATCTTGACTGGAGGCAAACTCTCAGCTTCCATGGTTCCTCTTCCATGGTCCCAGCTCCTGCCCAAATCTAACTAACTGCCACCTGAGTTCAAAGGCAGACAGCTCCCAATTCCTTGTTCATCTCTCCATGCAGTTCCTGTTCCATACTGAATCTCACAATGTCTAGTCCACCTCAAGTCCTTGTTCAAAAACCAGGAAACTGACTCCCAGAACCATAAAGTCAAAGTCATTATAGTAACCATGAAGTCGGTACATATGGTTAATGCAGTGAACACCCACATTCCAAAGCCTTCATAACAGAACAAGTCCCCTCAAGCAGGGATCCTCTTCTCTCACTCACGGTAGCTCCTCAGCCTGGTTCTTGGAAGTTCTCAGCAGAAGTTCCCAGAGGAAAAGTCTCAGCAGAAGCTCCAGCTGGCTCTCAGATGGAACTCCATCACCATAAGCTCCATTCTCAAAATCGAAATCACTTTCTCCAGCCCAGGCCTCTCCTCTTCAGCCTCCACGTGACTTGCTCCAAGAAGTTCTGACTCTTTAGCTTGTGCTTTTCCTTATATAAGGTATTAGCTCCTCCCTGTTCCAGCCCTTTCTGGTTACATCAGGAAGTCCATCCCACTGTGGGATTCACAGGTTCTGGGTCTTAATACTTGACATGATCATGAGCTTGGAACTAAGTGTTAAGTACCTGTTAGCTTGCCAATACAAGGGGATCTTCAAATTCCATTACTATGACGAGATATGAGGTGCTTACTGGTGCATGAGTTAGCATTGTTGTTGCCCTGTTAAGTTTTGTTTTGCCAGAGGCAGAAGCTGGAGTCTGCTGTTGGACAGGAGCAGGGAGAGTTTGGAGTTGGAGCATCCCCATGAGCTGTGAAATGGAGCAGGAGTGGAGAGCTGCCTACATGTGAATCCAGGTGAGAGTCAGGAGTGGTCAATCCACAGAGGAAGAGTCCAAGGGAGGTGGACTTGCAAAGTCAACCTCGAGTTAGGTGAAATAGGACTTTACTTGGACACTTAGTATTGATTAAGGATATTGTTCTTAGAGTGACCTGAGGGGATGGATGGTGTGGTATTTTTCTGCTACCACTTAAGGATTCATCATAGTTATAAGCAAAGACCCTAGCCTGGGACCCCCTGATTTTGGGGATGCAGTGATATGTGCTGCATGTGTTGTGTGAGGAAAGATCCTAGCCTGGGATCCCCGATTGTGTAGACAAATATTTTGGGGAATGCTACTGAACACAATGATATATATGCTATGTGCCACATGACATACTGAGGGTTATAATATATGTATTATATATATTTCTATTTAATATATATTGAATGATATGTTTTGTTTAAGGATGTTGCTATGAATGTCATGCTTTACTTTATTGAACAATGTTTAGTTCTCAACAGATAGTTCATTATACTATGTGATTAGACCCTTAAAATATTCACAGCAGCAGTCCTCAGGTGCGCTGCTGTGACTGGTGTTACTACAGGGGCACAGGAGCCCTGCTCAGCCTCCATGACTCTGGAGCAGCAGCAGCTTCAGTTGCCTGGGCCCCATATCCAGGAGGAAAGCCCTGGAGCCCCTCCAGCAGCCTCAGTGGTTCTGTTTGTCTCTTACCACCCAAAATTTATCTGTCACATCTCCCCACACCATTACAAACAACAATTCTCATCTTGGCCATAGCAGGCAAAGCCCTTTTCACTGGATCACCTGGAAAGCCATAGGAGGCTGCATGTTGTAAATATGCAAATTCATCTCTGCCCTGCCTGGGGAGCAGGATGGACCACACTACGGGCCAGCCTCGGGAAGAGTGGTTAGTTAATGTCTGAGCCCTGAGGTGACTGCCCCCATCCTCTACACCCCTCATTTCCCTGGACTTCTGTTGACTTTGATGGTGTGATGGGTCAAACACGGCTATGGGCTACTGGAATGCCAGCATCACATATTCTTTCCTGTCCCTTCCTTCACCGTGGTGGGGGCAGGGGGAGGGCTCAGTTTGCAACAGCCTGAGCCAGAAAGGTGGTGTCTCTCAGACTACAAAGCATCAATTGTTTAGCCAGAGAAAGCAAAGCCCTGGGCACTGAGGAGGCAGAGTCTCAAGACAAAATTCTCCTGCTGGGATAGCTTTGAAGGGTAAATACTGGAAAGAAAAACAGAAACTCTGAATACAAGGGAAAGGGGATAGAAGGAGACAGGACACTGAATAACCACTGATGGGCGCCCGTCTTAAACATCTCGCGCACATAACTTAACAAGAAAACAAAAAACTGAAACACGCCTAAACCCAATTTCTCCCCATTTGATAGGGCCATGAAAGTGTGTTAGCCACTCTCCTCTGCGTCCCTTTCCTTTCCCCTTTCTGGTTGAGGCCTATTTTCAAATGAGGAACTTTCTTTTCATATGGCCATAGGTGGCCAGTCAGCCAATGAACATTAAGCACCTCGTGTGTGCCCGGGCACCATGCCAAGCTCTGGAAATACGAATACGAAAGAGAAAGACAGTCCCTGCCCCCCAGAATCTTACAGTCTGACAGGGAAGGACAGCCCAGAAAAGGAAGCCTCAGGGTGGTAGGGGAGCGGGAGGAGGGGAGCGCTCCACTCGGCCTTGGGACCGATGCCATGGGAAGGCCAAGGCTGATGTGATTTTGCAGGATGCTGAGGCTCCGGGGACAGGATGGAGATGCCAACCAGAACATGTACAGCAGGTGGGAAATGTGCTTCTGATTCCACTGAATAGATTTCCAAGTGTATTTATTTTCATTGTGTTTAAAATTTTAACATGTAGTATAATAGTTTTCAGTTACACAGCTGCTCACCAACTAGTGAACATCAAGGGTTCTTTCAGCTCTTTGCAATTAAGCATAATACTAGTTTTCCGTAAAATATGTATCTCTTCATTTATGACGACACTCAGAGTCTCTTCCCATTCATGTGATTGGCGGATCAAAGAGGGTGACTTTTCTGTAGCTCACACAGTGGTGCTGTACAGTCCCAAGGATTCCACAGATGGCCCACACCACCAGCAATGGGTAAAGACAGCCTTTTTCCAGGGGGCTGGCCCCACCAGAACCGAGTTGGGTCACTTTTCATTATTTGCAGTGTTGGTGACTGGGACATGAAACTTCAAAGTTTGCCACTTCTCTGATCATTAGTGGACTTCCCTCACGAGCTCTCTAAGTTCCTTCCTGGGCATTCTGTATCTCCTTATCTACAGTCATTGTCAGGTCCCCTCGCCGTACCAGGAAGTTTCTGGATTGCAAACACTGCTTGTCTTGGGATCTCCGCGGTCTAGCTGAGTGCCCAAGAAAACACTGGCACCCAGGGAATTGTTGAACATGCTCCCCTCCCCTGCCCTTTTGTAAATTGTTAGCTCATCTCCTTGAGCATTTCCCTAGTAGTGGCGGGTGTGGCCTTCAAAGCTGGCCTCAGTTCCTTGGAAGCCACCGAGGCTACATTTCTCTCCAAGCTCCAGCCGCTGGCTCTGGAAGTGCAACAAGGGCATTTCCAATTTGCTGTTTTGTCTTACTTTAGGCTACTTCTGTTGCTCCTTGGCTTCATTCCGTTCTTTGCTGAGCTCCCCAAGCTCCATTTGGGGTTCTAGATGAAGGCTGGGCAAATGTGCTGGGCTTATGGATGACTAGATTGGGCAAGGCAGGGCCAGATCGGAGGTTCTGCTGGTTCAGGGTGTTCTTGAACCCGGATGTTCCCTCTCCCAGGGCAGGCTGGCAGCTCCCGGTCTTAAGTTGCCACAATATGCCAGAGGTGGGTAGGATTTGAATCTGGATGTTCCTGGCTTTCTGACTCAATCTACTCTTCCACATGGATTTAGCTGGAAAATAGATTCAGTTTCCTGTCCTTACTTTAAAATGCCAGATAAATGTGAACAATCACAATTGTCTTTTTTTCCCTTATAGTTTCTAAGGATTTCTTCCCTTCTCCCTCTCCCAGCTGTCTACAAGTGACAACAGTCCATCCCTAGAGAGCTCCTGTGCTGCTCTGTCATATTGACCTTTTCTCTCAAACATACCTGGAATTTCATGCCATCACCTGGGAGCCCACCCTACCTCCTTGACTGAGAGCAGGAGGCATTGGGGTCCTCCTTCTATCAAGCTTTTCCATGTCTAGTTTCTATCACTTCATTCTCTGTCTCTTCCTCTTTCCCTCCCAGGCCACAATCATCTGGAAACCAGAATGGGTTTGTGGGAAGTTTCAGGAAATCTTGCACCAGACCTTTGCTGAGGCTTGTTCCCACATTTGACTCTTTGCCTTGGGAAGCCCAGGTAATGGTGATGGATTTCCAGTAACCAACCATCACCACATCTCTGGGAGTGCAATCTAGTGGGAAGAACACTGAGTGTGGAGGCAGCCAGGAGGGGGAGACATGGCCACACTTGCTCTGGGACAGGGACAAGTGAGGCCATTGCCATTCCATAACCAATCTCATTACCTGCAACCTTATTTCTGAATGTGTGTGCTTTCTTTCCCCTTGTAATGGAATTCAAGGCAATGTGTTCTTGGGGTCTGGAGCACAGGGAACCAAGGAGGTGGAAGGGAAAGAGGAGGCTGGGAGAGGGTCAGAATGAGGGAGAATAGAATCTCCACTTGCACCCCCCCCAAATCCCGTGGTCTCTCTAGATGGTGTTTCTGTGCATGGCTCTTTGCTTGTCGTCTCCCCCATTAGAGTGGGAGCTCCCCAAGGTCAGGGACTGACCTTTGTATTCCCAGCTCTTAGCACAGTACCCAATGCCTGGCAACCAGCAGGTGTGTATTATAAATGTTTATAATACTTGACGGAATAGTACTGCACTGTAAGAAACAACAGAAACACATGTAAAAGGCTTCCACGAACTGGTGCAAAATGAAGCAAGAAATGATCAACACAGTGAGCACAACAATCACAAAACGACCAAAGGATGACCCAAAATAAGTTTGGCCCCAAGCAAGGGGGTGCAAAGGCTCCTCTCCTCACTCTTCGGAAGAGCCAAGGGGCCGCACCTGTGGGACCTGCTGGCTACTGGTGCTGTGGCTCCTTGCTTTTTATCTTCCTCTGGTTTTTTTTCATTGAAAGATCTCTTTTATGAAGTGGCTCTCTGAGAGTCGAGGAAAGGGACCCATGGCAGACCGTAGGTGATACAAAAACATAAGAAACCAATAAAGATTTAGTTCAAAGAAAAAAGAACCTGTAATCCAAGGGTATGCTAACAAAAGCTTAACAACCCAGCACTTCAGGGAAAAAACGTATACGAGACATTCTCTTAAGTCTTATCTGTATTATTATCATTATCTCTGTCACTTGCTTCAGTCTAGAAAGTCAACCAAACAATAAATTCAGCCCGAATTTGAGGCATTTGTAGATTTATGTTCACACTGGAAATTTAACAATTGGTTCCAGAGCTGGCTGCAGTATACACACATACACACACACACACACGCTTATACATTCACATACACACACTCACATACATACACACACACACACACACACACGCTTATACATTCCCATACACACACTCACATACATACACACACATACACATACACACACTTATACATTCACATACACACACATACACATTCACACAATACACATACACACATATGCACACACGTTTGTGTATGTATATGTGTATGCACACGTATATGTGTATGTATGTATATATATATGCATGTACACGCACACATACACACTCACGCATACATACACACTCAAACATACACAGACACATGCATGCACACAGTGTATATGTATGTATACACACTCATGTATATATCTATATCTGCATGTACACATACATACATACATGTACATGTCTGCAAACCCACATGTACGTGTCTACAAACCCACCGTTTTCTAGAAAGATTTAGTGCTTCCCAGAAAACAGTAGCCAAGAACAGGCATAACCAGAAGGGGTGCCTACGGGAGCCCAGCAGGTGGCAGCAGAGCTCACCTGTGGACAGCTATGATGTCACCAGGGCCCACAGCATCACAGCTGAGATGGGAACTGCCCCCACCTGGTGTTCCCTGGCTCCATGTGGCCGCCTCCATGGGCTTTCTTGGGCACACACCTGTGCTAGCCCCCAGTGGTCATGGGGAAACCTTCTCTGTCAGTTTGCTGCGGTGTTTCATTAAATGAAGACCCTCAGCTTTGATTGAATGCTTCCTTTATGGGTGTCAGTGGGGCTTGGGAGCTTTCCTTGTATGTGGGTGCTGACCACCCTAGGCTCAGGGGTGGCTGCTGAGGGGCTGCAAACTGGGTTGGGGTTAGGGTTACACACTCTCCTCTCCCACTGATAACATCATCATCCTAACTCCTCTACACATTGTAGCAATCAACATTTCAATGGCCTGTTAGACATAATATAGCATTCATGGATCCTTTATAAACATTACTCCATTTGAGCCAGCCTGAAGTCTGTGTAGGCCAGCAGCGTGGCCCCAAGGTCCAGCAACTTGCCGCAGGGGCCCAGCCAGTGAGTGGTGGAGGCTGGAGGGGCTGCTTCCACAGAAGAACATGGAAAGGAAGTGCTGACCCCTCCACCCTTCCTTGACTCCTGCTTTCTCTTCTAAGGGGAAGAACCTTTGGTTCGGGAAGGGTGGAACAGAAATGGCTGAGGAAACCCAGGGTAAATGAGGAGGGCGTGAGGCAGCATTAGCTGTGCTCAGGGGATAGCAGCACGCTGCCCTGCCTGGCCAAAGGGAAACAGGCGTTGCCCTCAAGAAGCTGACATTCAGCTGGGGGAGACAACATGGACACAGGTATGCACACAGAAATAAAAAATGAAATAAAAACGTGGTCATTTAAGGGGCAGCCCCAGCAGCTGGGGGAGAGGGTGGGGAATGGAAAAGCCCTCAGGCGGAAGGTGAATCCTGGGACTGACTTTGAAGGAATCTGGAGATTCCACAGTGGAGGCCAGGATGGAGGATTGATCCTGGGGAGGACAGGAGGAGGCGGAGCAGGCAGCTCAAACTAGAGGAAGGGAATGACACATAGTAAGGCTGGGAAGATCAGTTAGGACCCAGGTGGGGAAGACTAATGGGGAAGTTTTATCTGAACCTAGAGGCAACTGGGAGCCCCTGAAGATAACTGATAGGGGCCTGACCTTTAGGCAAGCTTCTTTAGCAGCTATGGAGAAGATGGAGTGGGAGGCTGTTACAATAAGGGGAAAGGCAGCAGCCTGAAGTAAGGTGCTGACACAAAAGATTAGAGGAAAGGGCAGGAAAATCTCAGCCTCAGACACTTCACAGCAGTGTGACCCTGGGAAAGTCACTTGCCCGTTTGCTTCAGTTTCCTCATCTGCATCTCCTTGGGTTGTTGTGAGGACCAAATGAGATAACACTTGTATGACGCTCTGCAAATCTTAAAGCGGTAGAAAATGCTTGCTCTTATATGAATGGAGTGTGTTATGGAAGTAGGAATGGCAACCACTTAGTTACTGCCTCAACATCTCGAGGAGAGTCTGTGAGGAGGGAAGAGCAAGACTAAGCTCCCAAACCCGGAGACTCCCAGGAGGGCGGGACCCTTGTGTGATCTTAGACAGTAAGAGAAATCCAGAAAAGGATTTGGTTGGGGAGGAGAGGCAATGATTAGTCCTGTTTGGGATGCTTGGGGTATAGCCCATCTGAAAGGTCCTGTAGGGAGTAGGTGAAGTGGGACAGAAGAGTCTAGAGGGGAGTTTGGATTTGGGCATCCCCAGCTGAGAGATGGTAATGGAATGGGGGGAGAGGGAGGGGAAGAGACAGAAGGGGGGGCTTATGTAGAGAAAAGAGATGAGGGCTCACTGAGCCCTGGGAGAATAATCAAGGAGAAGGGGGAGGATCAGGATGGTATCTAAGGCAGCCAGGTGAGAGGAGAACCAGGAAGAGGCAGGACCTGAGAGGAGGTCAAACATTTCAGAGAGGTGAAGAAGGATGGAGACCAAGAAAAAAAGCCATCAGCTTTGACCTTGGAAGAGGGGTGGTTAAGAAATGAGTCAGAGAAGGGGGAGTAAAGGTGACAAGTGTGTAGCTTTTCCTAGAAGCTGGACTGCCAGAACAATGAGAGACACCATACAGGATGCTGGCTTTAGGGGATGGTAGCATCTAATGTAAAGAGCCTGGAAGTAGCTGGTCCAGGGGGAGAAATGGAAGCTGATACAGAGAGGAGAACTGGGGGTGATCTCTCAGAGAAGATGGCCTGCACAGGTACAAGGGCCACAGATAGGTTTCCAAGCCTGGATGCTGGCAGGAAGAAGAGTCAGTTCTCTTCATCAGATGCTGGGGTTTATATGATGAAGAATGGCACCAATGGACCATCTCTCTAGTCAGCCCAAAGACCCTGTCTCTGGCAATAACTCCTGAGGGGGCCGCAGTGAAGCAAACTATTCCTCCCTGCTATAGGGACAAGCTGACCTCTGTAGCCTGCATGTATTTTGTACCAGCAGAACTACCATACACTGACCACTGATTCCCACCCTTACCGTATGCAATCCAGACATCCAGCCACAGGCTTATCTTGTTACAGACCCCTTAGAAGTCACCCCAGCCCCCCCCAAGGCCAGCTGCAGTGAATGACGCTGTCTGTTCCTTCCCACCCACCCACCTGATTAGTATATTGCCACACAATGCACCACCTTTTCTATATAAGCTTTCGCATCAAGTCTCCTCCTAGGCGGTAAGTTCCCTAAAGGAGCTCCACTTGCCGTTATTAGCATTAATAATCAACTTTTTGCCACCTGACCGGAAGACTGCTCTGCCCTGTACCTTGGTATTTTGGGGTCCCCTACACCCCTAAACCCCATCAGCACCAAGGGGTTTGGAGATGAAATGAAGAGCAAGATCTTGGAGAAGGCCCTTCTGAAGCCTTGCTCACGTACCCAATTCGCACAGCCCCTTCCTTTGAATGAATGAATGAAAAAAAGAATTTATTGTGCAATTGTTGTATGCAAATCACCATGTACAAGCAGAAAAGCCCCAGATACTCCTTGCTTTCAAAGAGATCGCTTCTAATGGGGGAAACCAGGCAGACAGAAGGTTTCAGCTTTGAGTCAGATGTGTCTGAGGCTGAGCCATTTGACAAGCCAGCCAAGGACTCTGGGGGCCAGAACTTTCCTTCCTGAGTCTTCAGCAGCTGTGGCTGCAGCCCCTGCAGGATCTGTGGGGCCCCAGCTTCCACCTCCATGGGGGCGGCTTCCCAGGAGGATGCTGAGGGCCCTGGGCTGTCTCCATCAGGGACTCAGGGCAGATGGGAGTCTGGTGGGGCTGGGGGGCCGAGCTGTCTGGCACGTGGTGCCTCCCTTGGGGCCGCACTGCTCCGGGCAGCGTGGCTCACTGGCCCAGCCAGCAGTCTACAGGAGGAGTCTCAGGGTGCAGGAGGGAATGGATCTAAGATGTCTCTCTTTCTAACTCCATGCTGACTTAAGGTTGTTATTATTCAGTGGTTCTGTCCTGTCCAATTCTTCCTGACCCTCTGGACCTTAGCAGTCAGGTCTGCTGTCTGAGGGGTGACTTATAGGAAACCCCACCCCATTTACTACAGGGAGTGGGGGATGCCTCCCCCTTACAGCAGTCCCTCCACTGAATCTTGGACTTAGGGAGGGGATGCTCCTGCTTCTTCCTCCTCTTCCTCTCTGACAATAACCTTGGGGCTCCTTCAAGGACATCAGCAGAATCAAGCCGAGGAAAGGAGACCTGGCAAGTCCCAGAGGGCAAAGTTGCCATCTCACAAAAGTAAGTTACTTTACAAGGACAAAGGCCTGAGGCTGGGACCTCAGGGGTTCCCTAGGGAAATCCTATGTGCAGAAACTACCAGGAGCCTTGGCACTTAGCCCTTTCTCTAACTCAGACTTCAAGAAAGGCCAGGGGTTAAGTAACCTCACTAAGGTAGGTGGGAACTGAACTCATTCTTCTGGCTTGGACCATGGCCTCTGGCCATGATGCAACTCAGCCTCTTAGATTTTAGAAAACAAAATGGAAACTCTCCCTTGCCCCTGAGCTGATGGTTTAGGAGATAATTATACTGAAGTATACACTCTGTCCCAGCCTGGAGCCTCTCTTGGGACAGTGGGAAGGAGAAGCCCTGCCTCTGCTCGTGCCAGTCCCCATCCTCTGGCAGAGGAAAGCTGCTTCGCCCTCACTTAGCGAACCCCAATTCCCTAATCTCCTAGTCCTTCAAAGAAGGGCTCTGGGCTCTATTTTCACTTCTGAAAGGACAGGGAATTTCCTTGCCTTTCCCCTTTGGGATCGATTGTGGAATTGTGGAACCCTTCATCATCCCTGTCCTGCAGATGACAAAGGAAACCTGCAGAAGGGGGCAGCTTGGGGTGCTTTTGCTTCCCAGGGTGGTGGGACACTCCTTTACACACCACTGTCCAGCCTTTCACGAATCCAGAAACCTGGCCTGGACCCTGAAAACCAAGCACAAGTCTTCTTCCCCATCTGGGAATGTGTCCTGCTTCTGCCAGGTTGTCAGGCCAGAGGGAAAAACTGTGATTCTCATTCTGGCCTTAAGTGAACAGCAGGTCCCCAGTGATGAGAGCCAGCTCACCCAGGAAAAACCAGCCCTCTGATGCTGAGGCTTCTTCACTGCCCTGCTAGGCAGCAGTCACAGCCCCTGGCCCAGCCCCTGCCAGTGCTCTGAGTCCCGATGAGTACTGGGGCTTGGGTGGTAAGCACTGCCCAGCTTCTCCCTCCTCTCCCCCTCCTCCCACTGACTCTCCCGCCCATTTTCCAAACAGCCTGAAAGTCTTGCCAAACTCTGCCCACCAGAAAGAACCCTTCCTGGTTGTTCGGTTTGCTTCCTCAGCTCACCTGGGGCAAGGACCCTTCCTTCTGGCAGGTGTCCTTACGGGGAGACCAGAAGCCACCACCACACCCACTTCTGGGAAAGGCATTGCCTACGATCCCATCGGATTTTGGAAGTGAACCGGGGAAGATGCTGTGGACCTCCGGGGGTCTTTTCCCTTTCCCCTCCACCCCCAGGCACGACTTCGTGGGGAGAGCAGGAGCCCCGAGATCACTTCTAGGCCAGGGTCCATCAGAGTGCGGCTCCTCCCCCTCTCTATTTCTGACCTTTCTTTGGGAACGTTCGGAATGTGTTTTGCTGAACGAATCCCCGCGAAGGGGATTCAGTCCAAGGGCCTCCCTTGAGGTCCTGGAGGGCCGCAGGTGTCCCTTCCCTCAGGGCCGTCCACCAGCTGCCTCAGTGGTCCAAATGGTCAAACCGAGGGGCTGCGGCCCCTTCGTGCTCTCAGGTCCGGAGCCCCAGAGGTCTTGGTTTATCCCCAAACTGGGGAGCCTTCTTTCAGTGGCTTAAAGACCGATACCCAAAGCAGATGCCCAGTGGGCAAAGGCAGGCTCCCCCCCGCAGAGTCTGTGCCATCCATCCCGGAAGGAAGCCTTTCCCACGAGTGCCGAGACCGCGCAGAAGAGCCAGGGTGACCCACGGGGGGCGGGGGCCGGGCCACGGCGTCCCGAAGCCTGGTGCAGACGGGACGAGGGGAGACGAATCAGGTGCGGCTCAGAAGCCCGGTCTCACCAGTACGAGATGCGGGGGGCACCACCGCCTCGTCTCCCGGGACTGACGGGACCGTCCCAGGGCAGCAGAGGGAGCACAGGGGTTCAAACCCGGCCTCAGACGCTTCCTAGCCGGGTGACCCTGGCCGAGTCACTGCACTGCCTGCCTCGGTGCGCCGGAGTAGGGAGTGGCGGAGCTCTCCGGGGTCTGTGCCGGAAGAACCCCAAGGGGGTCCCGGAGCCTCCATCGGCGTGGCCGGGGGCCCTCCCCCGCTGTGTGCCCGGGCAGCCTGGGCACCGCCCGCCCGGCAGTGCCTGCTTAAGGTGGCGCCCAATAAACGCGCCTGGAATTCCGCAGTCCGGCGGCTCTTCCCGCGGGTGCCCCAAGCCCCCGGGCTCTCTCGTCCCCAGGGTCGCCACCCCCGGCCTGACCACGCCCCGAGCTCCCCGAGCTCTCGTCGCTTGCAGCTCCACGCTGGGAGCGCCTTCCGAGAGGCGCGGCACACCCAGGGTCGCCCTCGAGGTCGCGCAGGCGCAAGCGCACCCGCCCCCCCCCCCACCCCGTCCGGCGCCTGAGAGCCCCGCCTCCCTCCGAGGTGGACCCCCTCCTCCCCGCCCCCAGTCCAGCCCCAGCACGTGACGTTCGCCCCCCCAGCCCCGCGCTGCAGGGACGGGGCGAGCGCAGCTAGCGGCCCTCGGGCCCCACCCCCGAGGCGCGGCGGCCAATCGTCGCTCTCTGCGTCACTCAGGCCCCGCCCCCTCCCGGCCCCCGTCGCCCGCGCCCGCCGCGAGAAGGCCGAGCGCCGGCCGCGGCGGCTGCGCCCTAGGCGGGGGGAGGGGAGAGGCGGGGCCCAGGCCCGGGGCCCGCCTGAGCCTCGGCCAACTCGGCCCGGCGGGCTCGCGAGGCCCGACAGGCCGTGGGCCGCAGAGCAGCCTCCTCGGAGGAGGGCGACGACGGGCCGCCAGACTCAGGTACGGCAGGGCCGCCGCCAGGCTGTCCGTCCCGGGCCGCGGGCCGAGCGGCCGCAGATGCTTCCCGCGTCCGACTCTGAGGACCCCCGTCGCGCGCCGGGCATGGCCGGGGCGGGGGAGCGGGACTCGGGGTCGCGGGCTCCCGGAGGCGCCTTTGGAAGTGGGGGGAAACTGAGGCCCCGACCCGGGGGCCGGCGGGGGCCCTGGAGCCGGGACCCCCAGAGTGAGCGGCGGCCCCTCCCACCAGGAAGCGGTGTCTCTCTCCCGGCGCCGGCTCCCCCAGGCCCTCGGCCCCCCCCACGGGAAGCCCCGCCGAGTGAGTGGGCCTTTGGGGGGGCGGGGTCCTGAGTGGAGCCCTACTCTGGTGCAGCAGGCGGGCTGCCTCTGTTTCCCCAGCTGTGAAATGGGGGCGGTCCCCCAGGCTGGGCCCAGCCCTTTGCCCGGGAGCGGGGGCCCCTCTGCGCCCGGCACTCGGGGGTGGCCTCCCGTGGTCTCCTTCCTGCTCCTGTGGGACCTTTCCCAGATGAAGTCGGGGCCTGGACTCCTGCCCGGAGGCCGGCCCGGGGGCAGGTCCCCTCCCTTGGGGCTGGTCACAGTGTGTTCGGGCCGCCGCTGCCTCCGCGGCCCGGACATGCTGGGGGAGCTCCCGACAAGGCCTCTGAAAGCCGGGGTGGTGAAGGCATTAGTGCCCCCACCGCCGAG
Source organism: Pseudochirops corinnae (assembly GCA_028646515.1). Taxonomy (NCBI): domain Eukaryota; kingdom Metazoa; phylum Chordata; class Mammalia; order Diprotodontia; family Pseudocheiridae; genus Pseudochirops; species Pseudochirops corinnae. Next base: position 551,725,431 of record CM053585.1, on the reverse strand, counting down.
CTGACCGGGGCCGAGGGCCGAGGCCGCCGGGTCCCCTTTAGGGCTTCAGGGATTGATCCCCAAAGGCGGCCGGGGTGCTACTGGCGGACCCTGGCTCCAGGGGAGACGGCCTGGGCTCAGACTCCAACTGCGCATGCGCCGGTGATCCTGGGCAGTGTCTGGGGCAGGTGGCGGGGACCTTAGCCTGGGCTGAAGTTCGGGGGGGGGGGGGGGGGTGCCCTGGAGATGAGAAGGTGATGAGTGAAAAGGCCGGCCCTTGGGCTGGGCTCTCTCAGCCCCTCCCCTCCACTTCCAGGCCTGCCCGGGGCCAGCGCGGAGCCTCTGCTGGGGCTGGGGAGCCCTGCCTGGAAGGCAGGGAATAAGCCTTTATTGAGCTCCCGTTGCTGTGCTGGCGCGGTGCAGAGAGCCATCCTCACGAGAGCCCTGTGAGGAGGAAACTGAGGCAAAGAACACTGAAGTCATGGGGCTTCCCTGCTACCCGCGCCGCCCCCCTTGTGGACGTGAGAATGGCCACGCGGACAAGCCTCTGAGACGTGCCCGGAGCCTCTCGGGCCCCAGAGGCTGGATTTCCAAGCCGGTGCGCTCTGACCTGGTGTTGTCCAGGGAACGTGGGTGTGCGTCTTCCCTGCCTGATGCCCCAAGACTACGGCCAGTGGTCTCTGTGGTGCAGGCAGGGAACAGCCCCAGCCTTCGAGGGGGCGGCACTTGTCCAGAATCCCACTTGGAATTTGTGGGACTCCCCCAACGTGGAGCTCTTGGTCATTCAAGCCACCACAACCTGTCCAGACTCGTTTGCGGAACCATCCCTAGGGAACTTCTTTTGACCCACCAGGTAACCGTGGTCATCTTGGATGGAATTCTCCTTCCTCACCGTATCCTGCCTTATCGTGCTTGTTGGATACAGGCTTGTCCTGTACTTCTGGACAGCCAGACGTGGGCAGTGTGGCTTCTGGTCAAGTCTGCTGCCAGATGACCAGCAATACCTCTCCAGTTGCCCAGGTGAAAGGAAGACTTAGTAGATGCTGTCCAGCTAAGCTGCTGCTGGGCTTCCAGCTAAGGAAGACACTGCAGGTCTGAGTGGACCCAGTGAGGACCCAGTGGGCTGCAGGTGTCAGAGCAGAACCTGTACTCTCACTACAGGGACCGGTGCCTGAAATGACCCCAAACTCTTGCCAAGAAAGGCAACTGGAAGGACCTACATGAACTGATGCAAAGCGAAACGAGCAGAACCAGGGGACTGCTGCCTACAGTGACAGTCATATTGTGCAATAAGGAACTGTGGATGACTGCGATTCTCAGCAATGCGGTGATCCAGGATCCAGGATCCAAAGGCCTCCTGAGGAAGTGTGCTGTCCACCTCCAGAGGGAGGATCGATGGAGAGCGCTGTTCAGTACCTCCCCCCTCTCTCCTTCTTCCTCCCTCCTTCCTCCCTCCTCCCTTCTTCCTCCTCCCACCCTCCTCCCTCCTCCTTCCTTCCTCCTTCCTCCCTCCTCCCTCCTTCCTCCTCCCTCCTTCCTTCCTCCCTCCTTCCTCCCTCCTCCCTTCTTCCTCCCTCCTCCCTCCTCCCTTCTTCCTCCTCCCACCCTCCTCCCTCCTCCCTCCTTCCTCC
>CM053585.1:551693953-551723321 GCA_028646515.1 Pseudochirops corinnae | reverse complement strand
CCTCCCCTCCCTCCACCTCCTCCTCCCCATGCTACTTGGACTCAGAGGACCCCAGTTCCTGTCCCAGCTTCGCCACTTACAAACACGTGCCATTGGCCAAGGCATTTTCTGGCTGGACTAAAGGCCTGTGAGGTCCCCACTAACTGGAGATCTCTGATCTCATGGGGTCACCCCCCAAAGTACAAAAGCTCCAGCCCTCGTGAGTGAGTGAGCCTCGTCTCACGTCACAGGCGCCTGGAGCCTCCGCTGGAGGCCCTTGGATCCCCCTTGTTCCTAGTGCCACAGCGCTTGCTCTTTGGAAAGTCAGGGGCACGCTCCCCCATCCACCACCTGGACCCTGTTGTTCTCAGCTGGGGTCAGCTCAGGGGCACGGCGGCCCCAGGGCCAGGAAGGGTCTTCTCTCTGGGCCAAGCCTTTGGCTGGCTGACTGAGAACCCCTGTTGGGGTCGGGGGGCAAGGGCTCGCGGTTGCTTTCCAGAAACTAAGGAAGAGAGTGTTACCTTCCTGCCACCAGCTCCATCTTCTCCTGGGGATCCTGGCTGCCCAGGCAGCCCAACAGATCCTGGCTCCCCCTGGTGGGCAAAGAAAGAGTTGCACATTGAGCTCCTGATGGCCAGAGAGACCCCTGAGCCTGGGGGCCAAGGGCGCCCAGCCCCTGGGCCTCCCTCCTCTCTCAAGACCAGCCCCACACCGGCCACAGTCTTCAGTCAAATGCTGGCTTCCCCCTCGGAACGTGGGGGAAGGAATCTTTAGGAGACAGGTGGATGGGAAGGCCTCTGGGGCCCCTGCCGATTCCTTGGTTCTAGATTTTGTGACCTTTGATCAGCCTCTTGATGCCCTCGTCCTCATCTTTAAAATGGGCAGGAGAGGGGGAGTGGATGCATGGGGCAATGCCTGCTGCCCCTCTGGTCCTTGCTAACAGACAACGGAATGAAGCTGCTGGGGGGGGGGGGGTGGGCAGAGGGTGGAATCAAGAAAGCCTTAAGTTAAATCCTGCCCTAGATGCTTCTTAGCTCCATGAACCTGGGCATCGAGGGCCTGGGAAAGTCCCTTAATCCCTCTCAGACTCAGTTTCCTCATCTGTAAAGCAGAGAGAAGTATAGCATCTCCTCCCTAGGACTGTTGGGAGAATAAGATGAACTTCCACGGAAGGCGCTTTTCAAATCTGGAAACACTTCAGAAATGCACGCTGGTATGGTGAGGCCTATGACTCAAGTCCCCAATCCCAGGGGTGTGAGGGTCCCTCCTCTTTGGTGAAGCTTAGTGCCCTGAGCCCAGAGGAGGGGAGGGGGAGTGTCTCCAGACCCTTCAGGCTGTAGGGCTGCATTGAGAGTGGTCTGGCTCTAATGCTCCTCAGCATGTAGCTCATCCAGAAGATGGGCCCCAGAATCTCTGCCCTGTCCCCTCAGGGCCTATGGGGAAGGTTGGAGGGGACCACCCTAGCCCCCTTTCAGCTCTTAATCAGACCCCATCTTCCCTGTGGCCTTCTACACAGCTGAGCCCAAGCCAGGCACTGTGCCAGGAGATCAGCCCTCTGTGCCTGGCCCCTCCCTGCCATTAAGAGGGGGCAGGGTTGTTTAATGGAGAGAGCACCAGGGTTCAGAGGCAGAGGACCCCGACTCAGATCTCCTCTGCTGCCTGTGAGCTGTGTGACCTTGGCAAAGTTCCTTTCCCTACTCCAGCCCTCAGCTTGCTCCTCTGCAAAATGTGGGTGCTGTATCAGAGGGACTCCTCTAAATCCATTCGAAATGGTCATTTTCTCCTATTGTCCTTTGGCCTGAGTGCATAAGTCTTATAACACCCAAGCACAAGTAAGCCAGTCAGTGCCAGGCCTTTGATGACCAATAGGGCCGTCTCCAGTGCCCCTGTGCCTAGGAGCCTTTGGACACATTCCAGATCTCAGGAGGGAAGCTGGCAGTAAGGACCTCAAGGAGCAGAGGGGACCACTGACACTGGAGCCCTGGGATAGACCCTTGGATATCCCAATGCTGGAGAGGATGCTCTAACCCAAGGACGGGGATAGCCCCTCTGCCACATCACTACAGCATCATGTTGCTTTGAACACACAGGCAAATAGCAGAGGACTCCACTGGCACCATAAACAAACATAGCCCTAGGAAGGGCCATGGCACCTGTAGACATGAATCGACCCCACTCCGACCCAAGTGTGCCAGTGACCACTCTGGAAACAGGGAGGTCTGCTACACACTCACCTTTGGACCTGGGACTCCAATTCCTGCTGGTCCCCGAAGCCCAGTGGGTCCAGGCTGGCCCACTTCTCCCTGGAGAGGAAAGAGTAGATATATACTGAGTGCTGGGGGCGAGAAATCAGGGAGCCCTGGGAGCTCCAGGCTGCTCTTAGCCTTATCTTTGTGTGTCTTCCAAAGTCTCTGACAACCTGTCATACAACAGTCCTGTTTGTCTCCTCCTGAGGAAAGAGAAGGGGCCCAGTGAAGGCACTCACATGTTTAAACAAAACGATTGTGATTCCCCAGCACAGAGAAGAGAAGCCCTTGTGTTTCTCTGCCTGCAATCCTGGCAACAGATACTGGGGGGCCTCACATACACCTCTGTGACCGACTCCTTGTCACCATTACTGATCTCAGCCTAGGCTATAAGATAGCTCAGTCGGGAGGAGCCCAGAGCAGAAGACACGGAATCTTCAAGGGTCCGATAAAGATCACAAGTGCCAGCCTCTGGGTAGAGTCATGTGCCCAGTCAGGGGAAGCTGCTGGTTTTAAATGGTTACTTCCTGCCTTTCCAATTGAGTGTTCATTAAGCCAGTAGCTTATTGACTTCAACTAAAATCTTCTCTTGTTTAGGACCTTACCTTGGGACCAGGAGAGCCCTGGCCTGGGGGTCCTTGGGGGCCAGGCGGGCCGCTTGGACCTTGGATTCCCTTTCAAAGAAAAAGAAAAGTGTTTAGGCTAAGAAGAAATTAATGGGCCAGTTTCCCCTTCTGTGGGATGAGTGCAGGCTCCAGAGTGAACAAATGCTCTCAGAAACTTGGCTTCATCCTCCTCCTGAGAGGCCCGGGACAGTGCAGCACCTGTGAGCAGTAAAAGGCTGCTCCACTCTGAACAGGATGTGAGGCCAGCCAGACCTTCAAGGATGCTGGAGGTCAGGGGCTCATGTGTCTCCAGTTGGAAAGATTTCCTGTACAGATTCCAAAAGGGAACCAAAGCACCCGGGCAGAGACAGCAAGATGCCAGGTGGGGCTGGCAATGTGCAGGCTACTCAAACCCATTCAACAAGCATTTCCTGAACACCTACTGGGTGCCAGGCTCTGGGCTGCGTGTTGGGGGACACAGAAACAACAGCAGGCAGGCCCCGCCCTGTGGGAGTGGCACCAAGGGGACAGTGTGAGAGATGTTGTGGGGCAGGAAGATGTGCCTGACAGAGCGCCTACTATGCACCGGCCGGGCACTTGGCCAAGTGCTCGGGTACAGAAAAGTGAAGAGGTAGGAATGGTTCCTCACTTGCAAAGCTGATTGTCTGGAAGGGCAACAGCATCTTCTCAGAAACAGGCAACCTGGGAGGTGTGGGAGTTTAGGTGCTGTGGGAGGGGTTTGGGGATGGAGCTGTCCAGCAGGATCAAGCTACAGCTCAGGAGAGAGAGTCATCTACAGAGAGATCTTAAGTGAACCTATAGGAGTTTATGCAGAGAGAGACAGAGAGACAGAGAGACAGAGAGAGAGAGAGAGAGAGAGAGAGAGAGACAGACAGACAGAGAGAGAGACAGAGAAAGACGGAAAGAGACAGAGACAGACAGATAGAGACAGAGACAGAGAGGGAGGGAGGAGAGTCTAAGAGAGACAGGGAGGGAGGAGAAAGAGAGACAGAGACAGAGAGAAACAGAGACAGAGAGGGAGGGAGGAGACAGAGACAGACAGACAGAGACAGAGAGGGAGGGAGGGAGGAGAGAGACAGAGACAGACAGACAGAGACAGAGAGGGAGGAAGGAGAGAGAGAAGCAGAGAGAGACAGAGAGGGAGTGTAATGTTAATGATATTTAAGATCTTCCCAGTCCATTAATAGGCCTCAGGTGGAGCCCATTAAGGGAAGCTTGCTTAGGGGAGGCTGGCTTGTAGGAAGGCTCTCACACCTTTTACTAATTTCTAATTAGGCACTGAGTCAGGAGGGTTGTGGTGCCCTCTGGCTCTGAGAAGTGTACATATACTCAGAGTTGGTATTTTGCTTTGGGGGCTCACTTATGAGAAGGGCCTTGTGATTCCCTGGTGGAGAGTCTGTGTGACTGTATGTTCAGAGCTCCCCCCCACCCCGACTGCTCAGATGTAAAGGCTCTCTCCATCCAGGGAGGTATGTAAAGTGTATGGTAATATTGCTTTGATTCAGGCAGTCAGAGCTCTGTCTGTTGGTCCTTATTTCTCTGCTTGGATTTTCTCTGAAGTTCAGGGTGCTGACTCTTTCCCTGAACTAGTGAATGTAATTAAAAAGGATTGTTGACCCCTTAACCAGCTAGCTTTCCTAGTAAAGCAGATCTAAGAACCTGTGCTAGCAGCCACTGCAGAGAGGGAGGGAGGAGAGAGACGGGGATGGAGGAAGAGGGAAAGGGAGGGAGAAATATCTATGTACAAGACAAGAGGGTCCAGGGGCAAACTGTCTGTGGCCTTGGGGGTACCCCCAGTTAGGGTGCTTGATATGAATGATGATCCTGCAGAGGAGACTGAGTCCAAAAGGCAGGAGCAGAACCAAGGAGAGCAGGGTCATGAGCATCTAGAAGTAAAGGGGGGTCAACAAGAAGAAATGCCACAGAGACCCCCAGATGAGTGAGGGCTGAAGAAAGGCCAGTGGGTTCGGCAATAAGCAGATCATGGACAGCCTGGGAGAGGGCAGGCTCAGTGGAGTGAGGGGGTAGAGGCCATATTCCAAGGGTTTGAGAAGTGAGAATGCGGTGGGACAATGGAGGCAATTAATGGAGGTAAGATGTATGGAAAGGTTCTAAGAAAGGGGAGAGAGGCCCTCAAAGGATGATGACTTCAGGGGATGGCAGGATTCAGTGGGGATTCTTGGAATATAGAGATGTGCACATGTCTGGAGGCATCTGGGGGGAGCCAGCAGATAAGAGGAAGCTGAAAGCTGGGGAGGGAAAGGTTGTGGTCCAGCAACAAGCTCCTGGAAAGGGCGGCACCCAGGGCATAAGCAGGGGGATTAGCGTGGGCAAGGATGGTAGGTGCCAGAGCCTTAGCCTCAGAGACTAGAACAAAGAGAGAGAAAGTCAGACTGCGGCTGAGGTGACCAAGGGGGAGAGGGGGCTCAGGAGGGATGGCCTCAGCTTTTTCAGTGAGCTATGAGATGAGACCATCTGCTGCCAGAGAGGGAGAGGAAGTGGTGAAGAGACTGAGGAAAGAGGAGAAGCTTTGGGACGGCCACAGCAGGGAGCACAACTGAGAGAGAGACAAACAGGGAAGGACTAAAGGATGCTCGTCATACAGTAATGATAAAAGACAGAAGGCCCTGCCTTCAGGGAGCATCCATTCTACTGGGTCAAGAAATCTGGGCAAAGGACACTTCACATGGTGAGGCCATTTCTACAGAAAAAGAGGAATGTCTAAAAAGAACAAAGAAAGTCAAAGAAGGGAGTAAAAATAAGTTTCTGAGCAGGGGAAAACTCCACAGAAACATGGACCCAATTTGACACGTGGCTCTCTCTTTGCTTCCTGAGAGGCCCTCAGCTGGGTGCCACACAAGTGGATGGCAGCCCTGGTAGGAGTCAGCAGCAGTCCGTGCTCAGCAGGAGGAGGGTGGCCAGGCTCCCGGGGCTCAGAGATAAGAGGAGGTTCAGCAGCAGCCACCAGGCACTCAGACCCAAGGGGCAGGAAGTGAGAGTGGGAGGTTTGTGACACAGAGGCCCCTGAGCAGACCACACTTGGCACCAGATGGGTTTCTGTCTTTGAACTTCATCCAGACCGCCACCTCCAGCATCATGGTCACAGAGCCTTGTTTGGGAACCACCTGGGGGCCCAGTCCCTAGGAAGGGACTCCAGGGCTAGAGACTGCCCCAGGGTGGGTGGCATGGTCCGTGGGGAATCCTGGATGGAGCCACGTTCCTGACTTATCCCATCCAAGGCCCAAAAGTTTCTTGATGACTGCCAGGCCACTTTGAGTTTTCCTGACTTCATTAGTGACCCAGGAACAAGTCTCCTGAAGGGCAGGAGGGAGGAAGAGAGGCCAACCACTCCTGGGGCCTGAGAGCTCAAGATAAGAGAACAAAAGGGAAGGGGAGAGGCTGGCAAAGCTTCTTTTAAATGAGATGAAAATGAGGCCCAGGGCCCTGGGCTCCTTCCACACCTCCCCCACTGCCTCTACCCTTTCAGCCATGCCAATAACCCCAGCTAGGCTCTTGGTGTTGGGTCAGCAGACACTTGAACAAAACAGCTGCTTTGAGCTCACCACTGTGCAGACAAACCATATGTCATCAGGCTTTCTGGAAATCATGGTGGAAAAAGAGTCTCTCTCTCTCCCTCTCTCTCTCTCTCTCTCCTTTTCTTCCTTCCTTTTTCTTTCTTTCTTTCTTTCTTTCTTTCTTTCTTTCTTTCTTTCTTTCTTTCTTTCTTTCTTTCTTTCTTTCTTTCTTTTCTTTCCTTCTTTCTTTCTCTCTCTCTCTCTGTCTCTCTGTTTCTCTCTCACTCTGGCTCTCCCACGTTTGAGGGAAATTCCGCACTCCCCAATCAATGTGAACATATCTCTGCCCCCACAGAGTATGGACATGAGTGTTGGCACCTCATTTAGAGAGCACAGAGAACTGGGGACTGGTGCCCAGTGACGGAAGTTGCCTCTGAGATCACTGGCTGCCAGGAACTTAAGGGGTCTGGGGCTATCCATGTTCTGTGCACTTGAGAGAGCCAACTGGCTTAGCCCTTCCGGGACTCCTTTTCATTCCTCTTATGCTGGGGGCAGCCCAGTGCCCTGCTGTGAGGCGGTCAGTGCCTCCATACAGCTCCTCCCCACCAGGTGCTCATTGGCAATGACTGCCTTAGGGCTGAAGTGGCTGAGAGTTGCCGCGCGATTTTCCTGCAAGCCAGAGGAGAGATCCCAAGGGCAGATTTGCTGGGCAGGACACAGCAGCAGCCCTGGGGACAGAGGTTTCCTGCTGCTTCACATGACAGAAGCAGCAACGTACAAGGCAAGATGGGACCCATGGTCCACTTTCCTGAACCCCAGCCCATGTCTGTGTGAGGCCTGGCTGAGGGAGGGAGAGTGTTTTGACATCCAGGGTAACGCAATTCCAGAATCTAGCCTCAGGAGGGCCCTTCAGTGGAAGGGAATTTCTCCCGTGTTCTCCACTGAACTTGAAAAGAAAGACTGCTCGTACCTGGTCACCTTGAGTCCCGAGTCCAGGTACACCCCTTGGTCCTTGAGGCCCCACAGGTCCCAAATCCCCCTGTGGGGAAAGGAAGACAATCTGGGTGTCAAAATAAGGTAGCCGAGGTTGTCTGCTGTGCACTTGTCCTGAGAGCCAAGTGCTTCAATCCCCCTCCTGGCTCCCAACACCACACATGAGGTGACAGATATGAAGTGACTTATGCAAGGGTACACAGCTAGGAAAGGTCTGAGCCGGCATCAGAACCTGCATCTTCTGTGCTGGAGACATCATGACATGGAGAGAGAATGGTGCCTGAATGTGGAGCCCAAAGACTGGGGCTCAGGGCCCCGCTCTTCTCCCCACTCCCTGGGGCCAGATCATGGCAATGTTGGGACGACTTTTACTTCTACTTACTGACCTCTTGGGGGACGGGCACATCGTCAGTCTCCCTCAACCAAAACCAAAGTAATGCCTGCCTTCTAGAAAGGAAGAGCCGATGGACAAATTTGCGCAAACCGGCGCACGTGGAAATGAGACAGCCTCTGCCTTCGTCGCCAGCCCCTGCTCCCCATCACAGAGGGCAGTGCGCACGGCTGGGTGACTGGGGTCTGACTACAGACTGTCAGGGGTGCGAGGACTCAGCAGTTACTTCTGGTGCTGCTGAAGGTGGGGTGTTGGCTGGGGTTGGGGGGTTGTGTTTGGGTGGGGGCAGGGGTGTTGGCAGAGGAATGCCCCAGACAGCTCAGATTCCTCTTCTTTACTTTTCCCTGCGACCTACACAGCTCTTTTGTGTGCTCTCCCAGTCCTGAGCTGCTGACCATTTGTCTCACCACCCCAGCTCTCCCCTGGAGCACCAGCCCCGGGTCCCAATCAGCCCTTGAGGGAAATCAGACACCAAGCCTGTTCCGCCAAGAGACTGATTTTAGAGGGTCCCAGGTGGCTGCCTAGGTGAAGACCCCAGGTCCCAGCTCCCCTTGGGGTGGGGGTGAGGTGCCTTGCCAGCTGGAGGCCATGACTGGTTCCTTCTGGCCTCAGAGGCGGTTCTAGGTGGTTCAAGTTATCAGGAGTCTGACAACCCAGTGAGTGGGGCATCACTGGAGCCAATGTGGGCGTGCATAGTTAGTGGCCTTTCTAGTTTGATTAGAAGTCATTCTGGGCACCAGTGTTCCCAGCCTATGACCTCTGCTTACAGTGATTCAACCCATTCCTCAATTGTCTTATGACTGGTGTGTGCATTTCCAATAATGTGACACCGTCAATTCACCCATTCACTCATCCATTCGTTCATTCCTTCATTCACTCATCCATCCACCCATCCATCCATCCACCCATCCACCCATCCATCCATCCACCCATCCATCCATCCATCCATCCATCTGTTCATTCACAGCAGCTTTCTCTGACCTGCGATCTGGGTAGGCACATACCTTGTCCCCTTTGATTGATAGACCCTGGAGTCCTTGGGGGCCAATAGGCCCATCAGAACCTTTTGCACCCTGGAAACAACATGGCGGGTATCAGTGAACTCTGCTAGGAGCTGAGAAACAGTTAAGTGTCACACCAAGTAAGTGGTTGAAAAGGCATCAGACCGACCCCTGAGGGGAGGCTGTCAAGGGCCTCCCACCCAGTGCTGGTTCATTGGTGCTATCCTAGCAACTCCCATTTGTGAAGGCTGACCTGGAAATTCCCTCATTGTCCCAGAGTGACCAACTGGGAACCAGGTGCCAGGTGCCCTTCGCCCAGTATCTGGGCTGGGCCCTGTCATGAGGCCTCACGTGGGATGTATTCATATTTGAATGTATGTGTGTGTGTGTCTATATGTTTGTGTCTGTGTGTGTGCCTATGTCTATGGATGTGTGTGCGTGTGCATACATGTGTGGATAATGTGACTAATCTGCTCTTTTTGCCAGTGAGGTCTTGTGTGCCCGAAGCCCCATCTGTGACTAGCTCAGCACTATGTGGCTCAGAGATACCTGAATACTGATACATCTGTCTACTCCAGGTCAGAGAGCTCGGCATCCCCGAGGCTCTGCCCCAGCCATGCCCTCCCATCACCAGTATTTGCATGAGATATCCTCCCCAGACTATGGCCCCCAGAACTGAGCACAAGGCTCCAGCTCAGGGGTGTCTGATCAGACCTGGGGCCAGAGAACCCTGCCCTCCCTGGCCCTGGGCTCAGGGCCCCTCAGGGCAGCCTCTGAATGCCTTAAATAACATGGCTGCTGGGTTAGCCCAACTAACTAAAGCCCCCAGATCTTCAGCCACATCTCCCTTGGCAGAAGTGAGTTCCTTCAGGGCAAGGACTGTTGGGGGCAGGAAGGGGATGCTGTCCCCTGTATGTGAACCCTTCTCAACCAGTCTTCCACCCTCTTCATTTCTTCCAGCCCCTTGTGAAGTCTCCCCGGGGCAGACACTATGTCATAAGGTTAAGTCTTCTCAGTGGCAGAAATATCCTCCTGGCCCATGGCAACTCCAGCGTTCAGCATCTCTAGTGTCCTAGCCAAGGCAGCCTGACTTTTCCCAAAAGCAGAACTCTTAGTCCAGCTATCCCTGCAGTAGAATTGAGCCCATCCCCTTGTTGGCAGGGAGAGGCCCTTTCCAGCCACCACCTTCAGGATGATGGGATACTCTAGAAATATTTCTGACTTGGGGCAGAGGAAACTAGGAAGCCTCCCTGAGCCCGGCCTGAAAACAAACAGGGCTTAGATGGAGCCAAGTGTCCTGACCACTCAGCTGACATTGGTGCGATGGACAGGTACCCACTGTGTATCTGAAATGCTGGGGACCCTTGTTTTCATTTCTTACTCAATTGTGTCGAACATTCAGCTTGGGTGTTACCTTGGGACCTGGAAGTCCTTCTCCAGGGACACCTCTCTCTCCTGGGGCTCCTTCAGGACCCCGGGGACCCTGGTTTCAGAGGCAGGAGGAAAAGAAAAGAGGGAAGAAGGAGAGAGAAGAGAGAGGAAGAGAGAAAGGGAGAGAGACAGAGAGAGAGGGGGGAGACAGACAGAGAAGAGGGAGAGGAGGAGAGAGTTAGAGAGAGATGAGCATACCTTTGGCATTCACTAGAGGGGCTTGTGATTTTTGGGGTCCCCTGCATTCGGGGTCTGCCTATATCTCATCTGTAGAAATAGCAAATGGAGACAGCCTGTCCTTTATCACCCTCTGTGGCCAGACTTCCTGGGTTCCAGTTCTAGTCGTGGGGGCCTCCATTGAGGCAGGGGCTGAGAACCTTGGGAAGTCTCCCCCAGGAGGCATGGCCAAATGTGCCTGCAAAGAGGGCTGAAACAACTAGGACTGCTCAACCTGGAGAGCCCTCAGAGTATAGGGAGGACCTCAGGCCGGGGCCTCTGAGCTCAGGAGGCCCTTCAAAGCCACCTTCCTGCTCAGTGGGATGACCTTCACCATCATGTGTTTCAGAAATGGGCGTCTGGTCACCTAACTTGAACCACCCAGAGCAGGTGAAACAGGTGAGTGATAAAGGAAGGGTATGGGGGCCCCCTGGGGAGGTGCCAAACTGAGAGAGACCCCACGGCTCCCAGGGAGAAGCCCCAGGTCCAGTCCCCACCACAGGCAAGGGGAAAGCCATGCCCATCTAGGCCTTCCTGACACCCTCATTTGTCTGCTTTCCAGGCCCCTGGTTTTGGGGGGGCTTTTCTTTTCTTCTCAGATAGTGAGCCCATAGGCTCAGCTGTTCACACTCTGTCCCAGGGCAGGGCAACCAGCCCCTTCCACAAGGAAGAGACCAAGAACGCCAGAGGAGATGAGCCACATGTCCGAGGACACACGGTGTCAGGGACAGTGAGGTCATGGCATTAGGTCAAGAGCGGGCCGTCTCAGATTCCCCCACCCATGTCCTGAAGCGGCAGCTGAAGCTCTGACGGATCCTCCGACATGCTCCAGGAGGGGTCTGACAACTATCCTAGCCAGGGCCCAAAGCCGGCTCCCCTCTGGCAGTGGCAGAGCAGCTCAGCCCCCACCTACATGCCCACGATTCCCTCTCCCCTAGCTCCCACCTCCTCTCATTGTCCAAGTTCATTCTGCTCCAGCCCCTGCCAACAGCACCCTGAGAGGGCTGATGCTCATCCCTTTCCTTCAGCCATGGCCCTAAGTCATGGGCATAGCTCAAGGCACTTACAGTTTGTCCTGGCTCTCCAATCCCAACGGGTCCTGGAGCCCCAGGCCGGCCCTCCTGCCCTCTTTCTCCCTAACAAGAAGGGAGAATGTTGAGTCACTGCTGCCATTCCTGACTGTGAAAAACCCCAAAGCTTCTTCAGGGATCACAAAGAAAGGTACCCTGGGGGATGCAGGTCAGCCAGGACCTGGCCAGAGCTGCTGATCTTAAACTTCAAATCCAGGTATCCCGGCAGATGGCCAGCTTCAGCCTCTTCTGCTCCAGGTCTGGCCCAATCCCTCTAAGCCCTCTGCCAGGGCCCCAGTTCTTCTGGGTTCCCCCTTGTCTGCCATGAAGCTCAGAGTGTGAGGGCATATTGGCACATGGGTGACCAGCTCAGTGGCACAGAGTCCCTCTCCCCATCTTTTATTGCCCTGCTGATGGGAAGGCTGGGAGTGCTGTGTGCCAGGGTCATGGGCACCTCTGTCACTCCCACTGGCCTTCTGGATGTAATTACATCCCAAGCACTGGGGGAGATTGAGAAGGGCGTCAGGTCACATCCCACATCCCCCCAGCCTAGACTCGCACCTCTGAATAGGGCCTGAGGGCGGAAGTTCCCACCAGGGCTCCACATGGTGGGAATCCTTACCTTAAGGCCTTGCTGGCCAATGCCAGGGAGACCAGGGGGACCGTAAGGACCAACAGGGCCTGGCTCACCCTAGAAGAAGAAAGTGCCACATTGGGCTAATTACTGTATTATCGTATTAGGACAGTTTCCTAGGATTCTCTGGCTGATGGGGTATGTCCATCCAAGGGCTCCACCAACTAACTGCAGCCACCACAAAGGTGGGCATGGACTGGCAACAGGACATGCCTCTGGGAGCTGCAAACTCACATCCAGTCTTGGGGAGATTGGGTTCCAAAGAAAAATGTGAAGGTCCTAGGTAGACACACCCCCTTCCATCAGCTGGGTTATGGAATTGAAATGCAATTTAAAAAATATTCCTTTGGTATCTGCTGTGCACAAGGCCTGTCATTAAGGCTGGGAACCATTGGCATGTTTTCATTTAGTGGTCATCAGCAATTGCCTACCCAGGATGTGAGCCCCAGCCTTGTCCAGTACTTTCACACTGACCAACAGAAGAAATATTAGAGAGACCATGAAATTCGGAAAGAGGAAGGTGTTTGTATGGGCTTATCAAAGCCCCAGTCCAACGAAGGGCAGGGCAGGAGAGACTGTAGCTGGCCCTCTGCTGGGGTCCTGCTGCCTGGTGTTCCCAACCCCGGGGCAGGCCCTAGGACAGAGCTCAGAAGCCCTCCCTTAGTCAGCGACCCATTGGTCAGGTCCCTCTGCACAGGCATAGCTGGGAGGCAGGGGAAGGAGCCTCACCCAGGCCCCAGGGCACAGCACCCCCCAGGGAGCCCTCCCTTCCTGATCACTTTAGGCAGACTCCAGAAGCTGCCCAAGACCTGGCTCTGGGGCAGCTGCAGCAATCCAGCTTGCCAGCTCGGTCACCTCCCTGAAGAACAGAAGTCCCTTTCCTGACCTCACTCTCCAGTGCTGGGTAAGACAGGGGATAGGGAGGCAGCCTCAGAGAGTCTTCTTCCCCGCCACACACCTCAGGGGCCAAGGTCTAGGAGCCTGAGGGACATGGCTGAATTCTGAGTAGACTCTGCTGGGGTTGAAGCCTGAAGGCCATTGTGAGGCTTGGTCATGTGCTCCTGGGTACTGGCAGCCAGGGCAGGCTGTACAGTGTCCCAGTGAGGTCCTAGCTTTTTGATTCTCCTTGAGATCCAGGAAAGGTGAAAGGAGCAGTTGGTATGAAACGGCCCTTGAGCCGGGGTCTCTGCTCACATAATGAAATGAGGGAAGTCATCCCCAGAGCCAGCCCAGGCCCCCAGTGCCAGACAAGGAGGGTCAAGGCTCTGCTCCCAAGATCCTTTGTCTGGGGACTCAGAGAAAGCTGCTGGACCAAGCTTAGCATTGCTCAGCCCTGGACTAGACCAGGGACCCTCACGGGAGAAGGCAGAGTGAGCCCACCCTGAGCCCCAGTGAGCTGAGAATGGCAGCTTGGGAGACCTGATAGGATGGTGGGACCAGAGCTGGCCAATGAGGCCAAGGTGACCCAGCTCAGGGATGCCCTGCCTGGGCTTGGGGGCTCCCAGCTCTGGTGGTTCCACATACATGTGGGCGTGACAACTGTGTCCTATTCCAGATCCCCTCACTTCACCCTGTTTTTGGTCAGAGCGATAGTAAGTTTGTAAGGAGCCGCCACAGAAAGGAGGATTGCACAGGGGAACCTGAACATCACAAGCATGCAGTCCCAAAGACCAAAGGAGCATTATCGACAAATTGTATCTTCTATGTTAACCGAAGCAGCCAGGGGGCGCCAAGGAGTCAAGAAGACGGATATTTCCGAGTTCCACTGCAGCCTCAGACACTTCCTAACTGGGTGACCCTGGGCAAGTCATGTCACCCCGTTTGCCTCAGTTTCCTCATCTGTAAAATGAGCTGGAGGAGGACATGGCAAACCAGTCCAGGGTCTTTGCCAAGAAAACCCTGGATGGAGTCGTGACAAATTAGACACAACTGAAAGGACCCAACGACCAAAGGACCAGCAAATTAACCAAAGTTCATGTCCCGGTGATCTGGGCGGCATCATCAGAGGCCGCTGGGGGGCTGCTGCCGGGCTCGCAATGTAGACGTCCCGCCCAGCCCCAAGAGGAGACGACACCGGGAGCTAGCCCTGCCGGAGCAGGCAGGAGCCCCGGCTGGACTCTGCCTGTCAGCCGCCTGGGGGCTGCTGTCCAGGCACACAACGTGGAAATCCCAGCCTGCGCAGACCCCCCCCCCCCCCAAAGGGGAGATAACATTGGGCTGAGCCAGCTACATTTGTGAGCTAGCCCCAGAGTGGCACAGGCAGGGACGCCCGGCTGATCTTGACCTATCAGCTGCTCCTTGTGCCCTTGCCTTGTTAACTAGACCCCCTGTCACCCCTAAGAGGCACGTTAACACACCCGCACACACACACACATGCATGCACATGCACACACATGTACACACCCAGGGGGCAGCCCTCTCATGCACACCAGGTCACACTTAGAGGCCCATCAGCCCATGGCCCACAGACCCAGCATCTAAAAGCCCTGGAGGACTATAGTTTGCAGGAACCCTTTGTAAAGACAAGGCCTCATCTGCAGCGTGACTTATCCACTTCTCTATTGCTGTTTGCAAGTTTCCATGTTCACATCCAGGTTTTTCCTCCTGAAGAACACCCCCAGCACGGATCAGGGGTGAGGCTGTCTGTCCGTCAGCACCTCACTGCCCCTTGAATGCTCTCAGGCAGAGAGAGCTGAAAAATCGGTTAGATGACATCTGGTGGCTCCTGCTGTGCATCCATGGAAAATGCTGTTGGTGCCCAGGTTTCCCCAGGGTTGGGATCTGGACTTGGGGAGTACTTGGGTTGGAATCCTGCTTCTGATGCTGACTGTGCGAGCTTGAGCAAACCACTTAATCTGTCCAGAAGCCTTGATCCAGGGCTCACCGTGTGCCGAGCACTTCATTCTTAGAGCAATCCAGGCACAGGATTGGAGGTCCTGAGGCCCCTCATGCCATGCAGTCCAAACGTGAGACTGCTTTAAACAGCCGTCTGTCTCATCAGAAGCAGAGCCATATGCAGGCCATATGCAGGAACTTGGCCTGAATCAGGGCAGCTCTGTTCTCCAAAAACAGCATCTTGAACCTTCCCAAACTTTCCTAAACTTGAGAGAACGCACTCCTGGACAATGCCTGGGACGAGCTAACCTTGCTTCACTCTGGGAAGAGGGGGGCCTCCACTCCTTCCTGCTCATGACAGCTTCACACCCGCCATGCTTGCACAGAACTCATGCCTTCTGCAAAGGACAGAATGACCATTTGTCCAGCATGCTAGAAAGCAGGAGGGTCACTAGCCCATTGCTTGCATTTGGTGGGGAGTGTCCAGGATGTAACACGTGAAATGAGTGGCCTGAGAGGCACCTTGGATGATTCCATAATCAAAGTACTTAAGGAGAAGAGCCCTCAGCAGGCCCATGAGGTCATGGCACATGGGGAGGGGGGGATGTTGATTTCTCATTAGAGCCTATGGAAGGGGATGAGAAACTGGGAACATTTTTCTTTTTGGCCGAATGTCTCAAAATCTGCAGGCTTTCAGAGGGGAGGGGTAGATGGTGTGAAGGATGTGAGATAAAGGGTCACTATAAAGCGCTTGGCATTTTTGACACCACACACACTATGTGCATGTGAGCATTGCTGTTTGAAAACTAGGCCGGCCCTGAAGAAGTCAGACTCACAGCCTAAAACACTGTTTCTAAGGAATTTTAGTGGTTGAAGAAGGGAAGTGTCACTGCTGGAGGCTGGGGAAGGGAAGCCTGCTGACAGTCTGTTGGGAGAGCTGGGGCTCAGTCCAGTCATTGTGGAGAACACCCTGGAATGCCAGATCCCTGACCTGCTCACCCCAGTGATCCCTCCTCTGGATGTGTGCCCTAAGAAGGTTACAGACAAAAGAAAGGTCCCACATGTGGCCCTTTTGGTGGCAGCTTGAAACCTCCAAGAAA
Organism: Pseudochirops corinnae; assembly: GCA_028646515.1. Taxonomy (NCBI): domain Eukaryota; kingdom Metazoa; phylum Chordata; class Mammalia; order Diprotodontia; family Pseudocheiridae; genus Pseudochirops; species Pseudochirops corinnae. The sequence goes on along the minus strand of CM053585.1, from coordinate 551,707,284 downwards.
GTAGATGCCCTTTACTTGGGAAATGGCCAAATGCCACAGGAGTATAATGGAATGTTATTGTCCTGTTAGAAATTCTGAATAGGAGGATCAGAAAAACACGCACACAAAAAAATCCCCCAAATTGATTCATACAGAGAAAGCACCAGAAGAATGACACAGACAGTGACAGAAATCAGGAAAACAGAAACAACCCTGACAAAAAGCAGCTGGATTCAGGTGAGGCGTGTTCATCAACACTGGCCCCCAGAGCACCTACGACCAGTCTTCTCTCCTCTCAGGAAAGAGGTGGAGACCTATGGACGTGGAATGGGGGATGTGCAGTCAGGTGAGAACATGGCGTCCACTGGTTTTGCATAACTGATTTTCATGTTAAAAGGCAGTAATGAGCATGTATTAGGGGCAGAAACCACTGGAATTCTCAAAATGGCATAAAGGAAATCTGAGGAGAATCTTCATCCCCAGACACAGAAGCACTTCACGCATGCATCGCCCAGGAACTGTGACAGATCCTGTCCCCCCAGCCTCCCACTCTTGTCAGATCTCCTTGGAGACTCAGCAGGTGTGGATAGAAGGATGGCCACGTGGGGAGGGGAGGTGCAGCCAAGGAGAGGTGGGCCTGGGACAGTGGTGCAGACCAGACCTGCCTGGCACCGAGCAAGCATCTGATCAGCGCTGGTTCACTGGCCCTTATTAGCATGAGCTCCATTCACTTGGCTAAGACCACAGAGACCCCTGTGTTTCCTCCAGGAGAATCTACCCGTCACAAAAGCCCCTTCACTCAGAGCATCTTTCCAAAGAGCAACTTTTTAGGTTTCCTGACCTGGGACAACATTTGAAGTCCTGGAGTAGCTCTGGCATGTTTTCTTTGCCACTGTAGCTGCCGCTCAGCCAGTCTCCACAGGGCTGGTGGCTCAGGGTAGTGGAGATGATACTGGCCTCTGACAAGAAGTCCTTGGCTGAATTTGGCTCTGATCTTCAATGCAGACCATGAGCTCTTCTCCAAACCCATGACTCGGAGGGGGAGCATGAAGCTGCGTGCACACACATGCCCAGGGCATTTGGGACGGACACTCCGTTCCCTGGCCTTCCTTTATTGTCCAAAGTGATTCCAGGTGATGACTGTACTTGGCCAAAGCTTCTTGGTTGCTCTCTTAGCTTGCCAGGAGCTGAGTCATGGGGCTGAGTTTAAGGTCCTCTGACAGAGGGACTTGGGGAGGACTTGGATCTGGGCTAGGGAGGAGGGGGATGCTCTTAGAATAAAGATGGGAGGGAAACAGAAGAAGTGAAGCACCATGTGGAAAAGCACCTCCAGAGAGGCCAAGAGGCCCATATCTCACTGTGTGCCATGGTCATGGTGTGGACATTGCTCTGAGTGTCTTAGCTGGGCTGGGAGCTCCCCTGCACCACCTGACCCAGCCTTCCACACTCACACGCAGGTGCAATGGAGCCCCAGCCCCACTCACATTGAGAGCGCCCGTGGGGAAGGTGGGACCAGCCACACTTGGAGCAGAAAATGGCTCCTGTAGAGTCCTTCTCCTTATTTACAATGGGAAGAGGCGCAGATGTTGGTAAAGCACCGCAAGGACTCTAGTACACTCTGCAAGCATCCAGAGACAATCTGCTGGAGCAGATGCCAAGCGCTTGGCCAGGACACAGAGAGAGCTGATTCACAATCCCACCCATGACTTGGGCAAGCTGTATGGCCCTGGGTAAGTCACTGAACCTCAGAGACAGAGGGCTTCCAGTGCTGCTGGAGGGAGGTCTCTCCCTCCCTTAGATCCCCCAGGGGCAGAAGTGAGGTGGAGGACAACACATCCCACAACCTCATTTGACTCTCACAACAAGCAGGTGATGGAGTGTCCCCATTTTATAGGTGAGGACACTGAGGTTCCAGGAGGGGACGTGACTTGTCCAAGGCCACACAGCTAGTAAATATTGGGGCAAGATTCAAGCTCAGTCCTCTCCTGACTTAGAGCCTCAGTTCCCAAGGCCACCAGCTCTCCATGACCTACATGGGATCATGGATTTGGTCAATTTAAACTGGAATGAAGGAGGAAGGCGTACACCTTCTCAATGTGAGATCCAGCCACAAAACATTTCCTATAGCAGTCTGCACTTCATGGGTGTCCATGCTGAGCCTCAGGAAGTCTACAGTGGTCACCTCCAGCCCAGGGGCCAGTTCCTCCTGGGAAGCATGACCAGCCCCCTGGGACTCACCTTCTTCTTCCCCATGATAACCACAGGTTAAACATATCAGCACCAACCCTTGACCCATGACACAGAAACTCTCTCCCACACCACAATTCCTCTTTCTACACCAGAATTGGGTCCTGGACCACTGATATCTAATCTCGGCTAAGGCACCAATAGCCACACCTTCACAGGTACCACCAAAGCTGCATCCGGGACAACCCCAAGGGACAGAAGGCACTCCTCGGGTGTGATCTCACAAGTGTGAAGACAGCTGACTTGTGGAGGAAGGCACCAGTGTGCTGGGTGGAGCCCTTGCAGAATGACAGGGCTAGGGGCACAGGCTGGACATGCGCAGGTAGTCTGGGAGCGCTATGCTCTGAAGGAGACCCCACATCGGAAAGGCAGCCATCCACTCCCAACATCTTCCATTCTCCAAACTCCAGGGGCCTTCCCCGCCCACACATTCTTCAGGAGCCCCCTAGGATGGAAGAATCCCGTTCATCAGGGAAGCTGAGCCCTGTTAGAAGGAACATCCGTGTTTAGTTTCTCAGGCAACCAGACCATTTGGGACCAAATGAGAGTCATTCCACATGTGGAAAATATTTCTGATAGAAAAGACTCGGAAATATGGGACAGGATCACATTTTCCCAGACTTGACTCATGTTCCTTTTTGGCAACCTTTCATGCAAAACACTGGAGAAAGCCCATAGCCTGGAGCAGGCCAGAGAAAAGCAGCTGTGCCTCCTGAAAGGGCCATTCATGATTCCAAAGACAGGATGAGGCGGTGTCTCCCCCCACCCACACTGCTCGGAGGCTGATTCTGGCTTCACAGATGGGGCCAGGTTTGGACCCTGGGGTCCCAGGGTCAGGAAGGCCCTGGGCCCTGGGGAGCTCTCTTCTCTCCACTGCAAAGCAAGGGAAAGACCCTTATTTTCTTAGGTGTTCAGGCGGACGTTGGAGCCAGAGCACAATGCACCTTCCCAGAAAAGGCACCAAAGCCAGAGGCCAGGGGCCAGAGGACAGTGACCGTGTCTGGAGGATGCTGCATCTTTCCTGAGAACGCTGTGAATTCTCTGTGCACAAAGGATGCTAGGTGGAGGACAGAATGCCACAGGCCTCCAGGGAAGTCCCAGACTCGTCCAGGCTTTTCTTTTGCAAAGAATCCCCTTACCTGCAAAGGTCATCCCTATCTCTGTCCTTCCAGGCCTGAAGCCTCAGTGTCCTTGCACTTCCCTGTCCCAGCCCCCAATGGATAGGTTCTGTCCCCCACTTTTTACCTCCATCCCCCTCCCTTACCTCACTGGTCCCATCCCACTTCGGGCCCTCCTCGCACCATCATCCTCACGTGTCTCACTGTCTCCATCTCTCTCCTCTTCTCCTTCCGCACACAGCTGTCAAAGGCATTTCCTAAAGCTAAGTTTTGACAGTCACTGGCTAACTGTTTCTCACCCGGGCCTGGGAAACCTTTCTCAGGTCAGAGACGCAGGTCAGACGTTGTCTAGGTCTCCCCTTCACACACGCTCAGTCTCACTCTCCTGCCCTCAAGCCCACGAATCTATCTCCCCCCGTGTGCCTAAGCAGGGGCCATCCATCTGCCTCTTAAAGCCCTCCTCAGCCGTCAGGCCATCTTCTCTCCTTCCATACATGATCTGGCATGGCTGTGTCCAGGTAAGTGGGTTCTAACACCCCTCTCTCCTTCTCCCCCTGCCCCAGGAGGATGGAAGTTTCTTAAGGACTGTTGATGATCCCATCTATTCAGAAGATTCCTGGCTCTATTTGTCAGGCCCTACTCTCTCTCCTTCGCCCCTCACCATCTGCCCACTGGGCACCTCGGAGTGGATTCCCAAAGAGGACATCTTGAATCCAGCAAGTCCCAAACAGAAACTCATTCTATCCCCTTCCCCCTCCCCAACTTCCCATCTTCCCAACTTCCACATTACTGCCAAGGGTGCCATCAGCCTCGGAGTCACACCGGAACAGTTCCAAGGGGGCACAGGTCCTCCTGGGAGCCCCACTCCTTGTTACAAAGCAATCTGTCTGGTGGGACGCTGTGTGACCAGGGGCAGAAAGAAGTTGGGCGGGGGGGACAGGGAAATGAAGCGGTATGTGAGTGAGTGTTTGCATACACAGCCCCCAAGGCTTGTGCCTAGGATATGTGGGACCTCCCCCACCCCACGGGCAGGGCGCTGAATCGCCAGGTGCTCACACGTGTCCAGTCTTCTTCAGTGTTTCAAGGGCCCCAACTCACACTCCAGCATCTCAAAGGTTAACGTTACCTTGTTGCCTTGAAAGCCCTTTGGCCCTGGTTCACCTGGTGGTCCTCTCACACCCTGCCCAACAGGAAAACCAAGAGTGAGTTGGGTCCTACAGGACACGAAGGTCACACCAGACCATAGCTCAGGGGCAAACTTTGACTGTGTGTGGCTGAGGGCCCTCTCTCAGGGCCCAGAGACGGCCCTAAGCTGGCTGCCGATGAGGCCTTTCTAGGCCTTCACTAGGCTCTCTCCTGGGGGCTGGGGGCTCCTGGAATGCTAGCCTGAGAGCCAGTAGTGCTTCCCAGGGATGCTGAGCCAAGACACAGCCAGTGAAGGAAATAATCCTCTCAAGGGAATGACGGCACAGGGTGAGAGGCCCCATAGACAGCTTCTGTCTTCCATCAGATGATGCAGCCAAAGGCAGGTCACCTCCATCTCGCTCCCTGAAATGGCTATTTCTCCCAGGGCTTGGCTCTGCCCCAACCTTGATCTGATTTCAATATCTTACCTGAGTTCCCCGGGGGCCCTTGGGTCCGTGGAGGCCGGGGAGTCCCTAGAGAATAAGAAGAGACCACAAGTTCAGGGGACAGTGTGCTTGAGGCCTGATGTCGGGGAAGTTTCGAGCGAGAGCTGGTGTGAGGGCTGGTGGCCGGAGCAGAGGGGCCCCTAGGTCATGGGAGAGCGCTGCTGTTTGGGAGCTGGTCTGCTTTTTCAATTGAAGTGAGTTCACTGGCCATGGCACCACCAGCTACCTAGGGAGCTGTTTCTTTCTTCTCTGCTCAGACTGGACACTTAGCTGCTGCTGTGTGTAGAGCAGCTTGAGGACAGGAGAGAAGAAGATCGGCATTTATTAAGCCCCTCCTGTGTTCCAGGCATTGGGCTGAGGCCTTCACAAATGCTCTCATTTAGTCCTCCCCACAATGCTGTGAGTTACCCCCATCATACAGAAGAGAAGCCCTTATTAAGCTCCCACTGCCTGCCGGGTACCAGTTCAGAATTGTCCCTCCTGTCCCACACTGGGGGTTTGTTCTCGCTTCCAGAGAGCTCTCTGGCTGTCCCTCTGACCCAGTAAACGTCTTCACTGATGGTACTGCCCTGACTGTCTTCATCTCAAAGTCAGGGACAGCCAGGCTCTCCCTGCCACGTCACTGCCTTTATGTAGTCCCCAACCAAGCCTCAGTGCCCACTGGTGCCAGTTTAGCCTCTCTGACCTCTTGCCAAGGCCTTCTCCATCACCCAAGCCTTGGCTCCAGTCCAACTTGGTGGACAGAACTCAGCTGGGTCAGGATGGTGATGACAGTCTTCGAGTAGCACTTGAAGGTTTACTCATCTGACCACCTTCAAAGGAAAGAGGCCATCGGCCCCTTGACCGCCCACTTTGCAGGAGCCCCCTGGAGAGCTGGCAGAGGGGTCCCCTGGCTGCCACTCCATCCTCCTCGGCTCTGATGGCCTCCTCTGGCCCCAGGCAGGGAAGGGCACCCAGACTCCCCCACAGGTGGCTGCCGGTGTGGGGATCCCCTGCCCAAGTGCCCCAATACTGCTACTTACTTTGGAACCCTTTATCCCGGGGGTGCCGCATTCTCCTCGTTCACCCTGGAGGAACATGAAAGGTATGACATTGATCTTGGCTCGGCCTTGGCATCTTCCTAAGCTGTGCTGCGTTAGCCTCCTGCCCAGTGTGGGGGATCCCCACCTTCCCCTACCTGGCCCTGACAGAGATACAGATCGTGCTAAGAGGTGCACGGGGAGATGAGACAGACAGATCCAAGGGCTAGGAGAGCTAACAACCTCATCCTGTCCCAGAACAGAGGATCGGTAAGTGAATTTGAAACTGGCTTAATGACCACCCCCAAAGGCCTAAAGACACCTGGAGAAGATCACTCCTGGAGGCCTGCCCTGGGGCTCTGTCCCAGCCTTCTGAGTCCTCCTTAATGGCTTGGTGAAAGCAGAGATAACCCAGTCCCCATGGAATTTGTGAGTGGAACATTAACCTACTGGGGCTGGAAGCCACCCATTTTACTGGCCAGGACACTGACGCCAGAGAGCCACTGACTGACTCAAAGACAGAGAATGAAAGGGAAGCCTGAGGTGGGAACCCGAGTCTGGATTCAAAGGATGACCCCGACAGCCTCAAGCCAGAGCCATATCTAAGAGACCAAAGTGAACAGGGGACATAGATTTCGAGCTGAAGATGACCTTCAAGGTGCGTCCTTGAGTTCAGAGTCTGCATGACCCTGGACAAGTCACTTGATCTCTCTAAGACTCAGTTTTCTTATCTGCAAAATGGGAGTAACAGCGCCTACCTCCCAGGGTTCTGGTAGCTCAGATGAAACATTCACCAGTCAATAGTCATTTATTAAGTGCCTACTGTATGCCAAGCCCTACGTCAAGTGCTGTAAGATGCCGTCACTGCTATTTTGAAGACAAGGGGTCTGATGCTCAGAGTAATGAAGGGAGCTGCCCTAGCATGTCTCTTTGGCTGGTGGTAAGGGAGGGGGCACACGTGGACCCTAGAGAGGAGGGAGTGGGGCAGGCTGAGTGCCCAGAGATCAAAGGGAAGGCAAAAGGACCTATTTGTACACAAATACTTATAGAGGCTCTCCTTGTGATGGCAAAGTGAAGGGATGCCCATCAAGCAGGGAATGGCTGAACCTATCACCTGTGTTGTAAGAAATGATGAGGGAAATGCTCTCAGAAAAACCTTCGAAGACTCCCATGAACTGATGCGTGGTGAAGTGAGCAGAACCAGGAGAATGCCCTACACAGTAGCAGCCACATTGTAACAATGATCAGCTATGAAAACCTTAGCTACTCTGATCGAGACGGTGACCTGAGACAATTGCCGAGGACCCGTCTCCAGAGAGATGAACTCTGAGGGAAGATGGAACCAGATGTCTTCACTTACTTTAGCTTTCTTGCCCTTTTGTCTGTTTTTGCAACATGGCTAATATGGAAATGTATTGCATGACTTTCCATGTGTCATTGATAACACACTGTGGGCCTTCTCAGTGGGTGGGGGAGGAGCTGGAGGGAGGGAAAGAATCTGAAGCTCAAAAATTGTAAAAAATGAATGTTAAAACTGAATGACACTTCCAAAAGCAAAGGAGAAGAAGGGAGCCGCCCCGAGCCCGAGAGCGTGCTGGCTCTGCCCAGGCCGATGGGGCCCTCTGTGCCATTTTCCTTCCATCCCCATGGGGAGCAGAGTTGAGGGAAATCTGAGTGCTGGATTCACAGAAAACGTCTGTCAGAGGAGAGGGCCCCAAGCAAGCAATGGGATTGTGGGGGATGGGAGCCAAATGCGTCAGTCTCCAAAGCCGGGAGCACAAAAAGACCAGGCCCAAAGGGACTCATAAATCGTTGGCCCGGAACGCACATTCCACTCGGCCCAGCAGATCCGGAAGCGCCGGCACCCCTGAAGAGCAGCTTTTGTGTTAGAGGCTAATTTTGTGAAGGAAAAGATTGTCCTCACGTCTTTTTTTACTGTTAGAAAAGGGCTCCTCCTCCTTGGGGTACCATCCATCTCAGTGGAATGTCCATGGTTATGGAGGGTCAGTGGAAAGGCAGTGGACTGGGATGCAGAGGACCCCACTAAAGTCCCAGATCTGCCCCTTGCTATACAAGTGATCCTGGGCAAGTCACCTGACTGTCTTGTGGCTCAGTGTCTTCCTCTGCAAAATGAAGGTGTTGGACCAGATGGCCTCCGGGATCCCTGCCCATTCTCTACCTAGGATCCCACAGCTGTCCCTGGCTGGCTTATGGTCACTCTTCTTCCTGCATGCCAAGTTTATTGATCACATTAACATCTTACCTTGTCCCCTTTGTACCCAGGATCTCCCTGAGGAAGAAAGGGAAAAGGAATGATGTAAGAGAAAGCCAACACCAATCTCCTTCCAAGCCTGTGTTTGTTAAAATGAACCAACAAGTTGCCTGATGGGACAGCGACCAGGCACCTGGTGCGAGAGTCTGAGGCGAAAAAGGAGGGACTTTCCACCTCCCCTTCTTGCATTTCCACGTCATCCCCAGGCCTTGAACCCCCAGATCACTGGATGGAAGGGCCCTTTGGCCTCAGGAGCCTCCCAACCCCCAGGACAGTATGTGACCCAGTGCATGCTGGGACTTACCTCCAGCCCTTTCTCTCCTGGCTCTCCTTTCTGGGCATCACCCTGTCACATAAAAAGCAGCCTGGTTCAGAGGTGACGGTTCAGAACGCCTGCCTCCCTCTCAGCCCTCTTCTCCAGCAAGACAAGCTTCAGTCCCCATGGGGGACCCAGTCACCCTGCTGCCCACAAAGGGCAGGAGCCTTCTGCTTAAGAGCAGCCTTGACCTCTTGAGAAGAGCCATTCAAGTAACACTGGACAGTCACAGCCCAGGTAAAGGCTTTGGACCTGGATGACCTAGAGCCCCCGTCACTCCTACATGCTGCCTTCTTAACTCCTGTGAAAGGCCCAGTCTGCTGCTCTCCCACTGCTCGGGAGCTGGCCCTTCCTCAGCAGAGCCAGGAAGCCAGTGCCTGGGGCATCAGGAGAGACCAAGCTGAACTGGGGAGGGGAGCCTAGTTTTGGCAGCTCCAAGAGAATGTGGGCTTTTTCTGTCCTGGGCTTTTGTGTTAAAAAAAAAAAGAAACTGGAAGAGAGGAAGGTGGAGGAGGAGGAGAAGACAGAATTTGAAGGGAAGACTCACTGGCTGGCCTTTTGGTCCTCGGTCACCTTTGCTCCCTGGATAGCCATGGGTGCCCTGTGAGGGGAAGACACTCATTTTGAGCAGGGGTGCTCCCCTTGCCTGGCTGGGGGCAGGACTAATTCTCACCCGGAGCCAGAAGGTGTTTGGGGCCTGTTTGTCCAATAGCCTGCCTGAAGGAGGTAAGGGCCCTCCTGAGGGCAAGAGGCCCCCAACTGAGCAGCAGGATGCTCTCCTGGGGGCAGGAAAAAATGCCTCTTCCCTCTGGACTCAGGCTTGGCTCAGCTGAGCATTCAGCAAACCTGAAGCCAAAAGCACAACGATGTGAATCCCAGGAAAGGCAGGTTGGTAGGCATGGCAGGGAGGGAGAGGACCAGAGCGAAGGGTTGTCCCTGCCTCGACTCCCTCCCCTCAGCCACACCTAATGGGGGAAGCAAGCTCTTGAGGGTTTGCCCTCCCTTCCCAGCTCCCCAGTGCTCCTACTGCCCCCTCCAAGTCATGGGTCCTCTGCTCATCGATCTAAGAGGAACCCTTAGGAATAAACTGGATCAACCCTGTCATTTTACAGAAATGAGTACCGAGGCTCACAAGGGGGAAGGGACCTGCCCAAGGTCACCCATGAGTGTGGTCAGTGGCAGAGTCAGAATCCAAACTCAGGTCCTCTGATTTCAAATCACCAGCACCCCTGACCTGCCACAGACTCTCTGGTCAGGAAGGCCAGGATATTCCTGCACAACACCTTCCTCTTTGGCTTGAGTCCGACTAAAGAGGGAAAAGTGGACCTTGTTTTTAAAGCTCCAGCAGGCACTGGGGGAAGGGGGGACGAAGGGGAGAGGATGGGGGGTGTCTAAGGCGCTGATGCCAGCTGAGTTAGCCTGGTTTATGATTCCCTTCCGCCATGGTGAGGCCGGGTAAGCCTTCAGGGGAGGATGTGGCACCCCTTTTCCCCCTGTCTGCCCCGAGTTCAGTTCTGTGCAAATGCGCCAGGCTCTTTTGCTTGGGGGGACCTTTCCCAAGAGAAGCCTCGCAGCCTCCTCTGCCACTGAGAAGCCCAATCTGGGTGGTATCCCTGGGGTTCCATCATTCCCGAGCTGCCCCAGGGCCAAAGCAGGGATACTCACGGGAGGTCCTGGCTCCCCGGGATCCCCCTTCTCACATTCGCAGGCTTTCTGGACGCACTGAAACAAAGAAGAACCTCACTGAAAGCCCGACAGTCGCCAGCATTTGTTTGCAAAGCTTTTCCAAATGTCATTGTTAGACGTGCCACAAGGGCACTGGGAAGAGCTGAGTTCAAATCCAGCTTCAGAGCCTTATTAGAGGTGTGACCCTGGCCAAGTGGTTTCACTTCTGTCTGCCTGAGTTTTCTCTTGACAGCTTCCACTTCCCAGGTCTGTTGTGAGGATCACGGGAGAAAATGGGGGTAAAGTGCTCCCTAAACTCTGACCTCTGCGCCAGCGCTAGCCGTGCTTGTGGTCAGTGTTGTCCTCAGTCTCGTCAGACCCTCACAACAGCCCTGGGACAGAGATGTGAGTGTCAGTCTCGGTTTACAGTGGGAGATGAGGCAGGGGATGGTTAAGTGACCCGCTCAGGGTCACCAGGCAGCATGAGTGCCTGCGACAGGATCTGAACATGGGTCTCCCCGGCTACAGGTGCAGGATTCCAGCCACGGCCCCACCTCACATTTCCCATTCTAAGTGATGTCTGGTACATCGTAACTGGAGGGCAGCCTGCAAATGCCTCCACATCCCCTCCCTCTCTTGGCTTGGTGCAGAACGTTGGATAATGTATGGGTCACAGAGGCTGGACCATCAGGTGACCCCTGGTGTAGAGAATGTCCTTCCGGGGCTGCGCCAGCCAGGCAGTGCTGGGCTGCTCCAAGTGGCTGCTCAGAGACCTTTGAGAAGACAGAGGCAAGTAGGACTGGCTGGGGGTCTGCAGAGCAGCTGCAGCAGCCTGGGACTCCTCATGTGTATGTGTGTGTCCGTGTGTGTGAGTGTGCATGTGCATGACTGTGTGTGTGTATGTGAGAGTGTATGCATGTGTGTGGGTGTGTGCGTGTGTGTGAGTGTGCATGTGTGTGTGCATGTTCATGTGCATGTATGTAAGTGTGCATTGCATTGTGAGTGTGTGTGCACGTGTGTGAGAGTGTGCATTGCATGTGTGAGCTGAGCCTCAGAAGCCAAGGTCAGGACTCAGGTAAACATTTTAATGTGCCTCTGCAGCTATCTGCAGCTTGAAAAAGCTGGCCCCAGAGGAATACACTTTAAAGGGCTCTTGTCTGAGATCCTGACTCCAACCAGGCCTTTTACCCCCCGACTTCAGACACTTAAAGAAGACAAGTCTCTTATTAAATTATCAATCCTGTTGATGGAGTGTTGGGGTGCCTATGTTTGTAACATCCAGTTGTAACTTTAGTGTGTAAAATCACACTTATGTTCAGGTACCTATGTTTGTAATACCAGTTTGTGAAATCTAGTTGCAAAATCACATGTCCCCCAGCCTCAAAGCATTAACTCTGCTCTTCCCTAGGCCAGCACTCTGCCCAGCTACAATTCATGAACCGTTTATCCCTGCTTGGTACGGTAACAAGCTGTACCTATGAATCCTTCACTAAACCATCTGAGCAATCCCTTTAGCTTAGAGAAATGTAAAGCTCCCTTGTTCTAATAGCCAGCTGTACCTATGAATCCTTCAATGCACTATCAGTGAGCTAACTCCTCTCCAATTAGGCACATCCTGGATTCTCAATTCGTCTAGCTTCCCAACATCCATCTTGTCAAACAGGGCATCAATGGATAACAGACAGGACACCTCTCAGTCAGCACTGACCCTTAGCTGACTCAGTGATGTTTCAAGGCTAAAACCACACCTCCATGCAGCCCCAACTTGGGCTTTTTCCCAGTGAATTACGGATAATACGCCTGTGCAGTAGATATGAATAGTGCATATCCCTTTAAGCACTGACCACTCCTTAACTCCTCCCTAATCCCACCCTCACTCACCTAGTTAGCATAACTGATACCTGATTTATGATTTTTATGGCTTTATAATCTGTGCCCCTGACTCCTGCAGTTTTGCAGGCTCCCTAAGACTCCCCTGCCCACTGTCAAGCATAACAATAAACTTTTACAATCCTGACTCACAAGATTGCTTGAGTCCTGCAAAATTCTTTCCAGGCCAGAGCCCTCCAGGGATTCTTTGGGGTCCCTCAAACACCCACTTTTCTCACCCTCTTCACTGTGTTGGTTCCAAGGTTATTTCTTTCTCTCATCCATGTCTCCACACACACCTGAGGCTGGAACTTGGGTGGCCCCCAACACATGTGTGAGAGTGTGTGCATGTGTGTTGAGTTTGTGTACGTGTGTGAGTGTGTGTATATGTGTGTGTGCATGTGTGAGTGTGTGCATATATGTGAGTGTGCATTGCATGTGTGTGAGCATGTATGTGCATGAGAGTGTGTGCACATGTGTGTGAGAGTATGTGTGCATGTGTGTGCGTGGTCCCGCTGTTCCCCAACACTCTGGCAGACAAGGCGAAGAAAACAAGTGGTGTCTGGATCTGCTTTCCTTGGTTGGTTCTGTGAGTCTGAAAATGTGGCTCTCTTTCTCTCTGCTCCTTGGGCCATAGGAGAAACTTGGCCCAGGGTCAGCCCAGAGAGCATCTGAGAGCACAGGGGCTTTCCTGGATGCCAGGGGATCCTGGCCCCTTTCTCTGCACTCGCCCTTTGCCCTCTTTCCTTCTCCGCCCCCTCAGGGGAGGCCAGGATCTGTCTGGGAAAATGGTGAATGAAGAAAACTCCTCCAAGCCTTCAGTTGAAGACTCCCCCCTTGGAGGAAGCCCTTTCTGGGAGCTGCCTGATGGGCAGTGCCAGCCTGCTAAGGGAAGGCAGAAGAAGGCAGGTAGGTCATGCTTACCTTCTTGTCAAAAAGGGTTTCCTGAAAGGAAAAAGAAAAGGAAACATTAAGGTGGGCAGCAGCACGGCGGGCTGTGCCCTCGCCGTGCAGATGGAGGGTTAGTGCTACAAATCCTCAGGCATGCGGTGGGTAGGCAAGGACTCCCACTTCCCAGTCCTTGCTCTGGGCCTGGCAGGCTTGTCCTATCCCACTTCCCAGTCCTTGCTCTGGGCCTGGCAGGTTTGTCCTATCTCACTTCCCAGTCCTTGGTCTGGGCCTGCAGGCTTGTCCTATCTCACTTCCCAGTCCTTG
>CM053585.1:551661904-551686211 GCA_028646515.1 Pseudochirops corinnae | reverse complement strand
GCCCTGCATCCATCTGTCTTGCTCTGGGTAGTGCCTCTGGATTTCTCTTCATGGGTTCCAGTTCTTCCATCTTTTTGCCTCATTGGGGGCAGGGGAGCAAGCCTAGCCTTCAGGAGAACTGCCCTCCCCACAGCCTCTTACAACCTTGCTTCTGGACTGCAGAGCTCCCTGGATCACGCTGGAATCCCATTTCGTTTTCTGTGATCCTACCTGGCGATCCCACCATGATCTTGCTGCATCTGGAGTGGGAGAAATCAGAGGGGAAAGCTGCCCACAGCATCCTGGGCAGAGCAATTGGGGTTTTGCGATTCCTACCTTCTCCCCCCCCCCCCTTTGTTCTAAGATAAAGGAGGCTGACAATGATCTCATTTTCTCATCTCTGCGATGGAGTTCTGTAAAAATCACCTAGAGACAAGTCACCAGTCTGCTGTCATTTCTCAGACTTAGCAATGGGAAGACTACTGTGGAGCTGGAGAAGACAGCCCCGGTCTGGAAGCTCCTCATTTCTGGGCTCTGGAGAGCCCCTACCCAGAGCAGGTAGGACGATGCGCTCCTCATCTGGCTCCCGCTGCTTTTTATGTCGTCACCTAAGTCTCTGCGCTTTGTAGTTCTCATCCCATGTCGTTTAGAAATTATGAGTGTTCAGTACAGCAACATGAAGCAGTTGATAGAGGGCTGGACTGGGAGTCAGAAAGATCTGAGTTCAAATTTGTCCTCAGACTTTACTAGCTGTGAGGTCCTGAGCAAGCCACTTTAACTCCGGTCTTAGTTTCCTCATCTGCAAAATGGGGCTAATAAAAGCCCCTACTTCTCATACGTATAGACAATGTTTGTCAAGTGCTTTGTCACGACTTAAAGCCCCACATACACGCTAGCTATCATTGTGGCGGGCAGCACCTATTTAGAATGCTGTTTCAAGCGTATGCAGGGGTGTTTGGAAACAATTTAGTTGGTGATGATTGTCTCAAACATATAGTGATTGGAGCCAGACTTGTAAAAATAAGAGAACAGAGAACTGACCGAAAGATAAGAGTAGTTTTCAGTAGAAGAAATCAAAGCTATCAGTAGTCACATGAAAACACTCTAAATCACTACTAAGTAGAAAAACATAACCTAAAACAGCCCTGAGGTACCGCCTCACAGCCATCAGACTGGCTAATGTCACAGCAAGGAAGAATGACAAATGCTGGAGGAGATGAGGGAAAACAAGCACACTACGCACTGTGGGTAGAGCCGGAGCTGACCCAGCCGTTCTGGAGAGCAACTTGGAACCATGCCCAAGGGCTATAAATAGGTATGCGCCTTTGATCCAGCATACCGCTGTGGGGCTGTGTCCCAAAGAGATCATCAAAAAGGGAAAAGAGTCTGTTTGTACAAAAATATTTACAGCAGCTCCCTTTGTGGTGGCCAAGAACTGGAAATTAAGGGGAATGGGGAATGGCTGAACAAGCTGTGGTAAGTGATTGTGATGGAAAACTATGGTGATATAAGAAATGATGAACGGAAAGGCTTCAGAAAAACCAGGGAAAATTTGTGTGAACTGATGCAAGTGAAGCGAAGCGAAGTGAGCAGAACCCAGGGAACAATTTATACAATAACAGTATTGTGAAGACAAAAAGTTCTTTAAAAAAACAACTTAGGAATTCTCATCAACACAATGGAGTCAACAAAAATTCCAGAGGACTTAAAGATGAAATACGCTGCCCACCTCCCTCTAGAGAGCCGAGAGGCCCAGAGGACAGACTGAAGCACACACACTCACACATACATGCATGCACACACGCATACAATGACACACACCCAGAGCTGGATGTGGCCAATGGGGCGAGTTGTTTTGCTCGGCTATGAGCATTTCTAACAGGTTGTGTTTTCCTCGCTTTCTCAATGGGTGGGAGGAGGAGTGGGAGGGAGACAATTCAGAACCGAAAACAAAAGAAAACTGAATTAAAAAGAAAGCCTCTGAGCTACAGTCAAGGTTAGCCTTGGAAAAACGAACTGTCTCCAAAAGTATTTCTAATACCTAATATCATAAATACAAGTGTGACCTTCGTGAGGAAGAACCCAGGAATATGCGTCCAACTCTGGTGGGATCAGTGCCGAATCACGTGAACAAAGTTACAGCAAAAGGAGCAGCCCTGCGAGGTTCAGAGTGCGAGGATGGTTTGTCCCCATTCTACAGATGAGGTACCGAGCCCTAGCTCCACGGCTCCGCCCTGGGGAAGCTCCTTGACCCAGGGACTTTTTTTCTCCTCCAACCTCCCTGTCGGGCACCTAGAAAGTGATTAACAAGCACTTGCTGAACTGAACTAATCGCTCCTCGGCAGATGCAGACTTCCCATTCGAATCCAAGTCTCCCAACACCAGGTCCCCCATTCTGGCTGCTCAAGCCCAGGCCTCTCAGGATTACAGGCGGGGCAGGGGCTGTTTGGGGGAGACAAGGCCAGAGAAGGGAGATGGCACAGGCAGGCAGGACAGCAGGGAGGCACCCAGTCTGTGGGGGGAAACTGGAAGTGGCAGCTACGTTCCGGGGAGCCTTGAATGGCAAACCAAGGAGCTCCTATTTGGTAAGTACTAGGCAGCCAAGAAGGTTAACATCGGTTCCTTAGGCCGGAAGGAGTCTCCGTCCTCCTGGAAGGCCCTTGTTATGGGGGAGTCATGAATGGAGGGGGCGGAGCCAGGAGAAGGCACCCCCTGCAGCAGGCCTATGACTCCAGTTGGGTCTCGGAGGGAAACCGAAGCCGGGGAGAAGAGCGCCTGTCACCAAGCCAGCCTGGGACCTGGCCAGATAACCTGGCAGTCAGAGCTCGGGGTGGGCGGGGAGGCAGGGAGGCCCAGGGGGAGGCTGCCCCAGTCCTGGAGGAAAAAGCCGGTGAGCCTGAGACCAGGAGGGAAGCCTCTTGGGAAAGGATGGAGCGACCCGCCAGCCTCAGTCCCTCTTCCTTCCGTATCCAAGGCTCCCTGGAGCCCAGGCTGGGGGGGCTTGTGGACAGGCAGCGCCCCAGGGATTCTGGCCAGCCCAGAGTGCCAGCCACGGCCCCTGCTCCATGTCCTGTCCAGGTGCGGGTGAGGAGGTGGGGCCGGCTTCCCCGCCAAAAACACACCTGGGGGTGAGGCTGGCTCCCCACCCCCTCCCTGCACACCGAGGGGGCGGGGCCGGCTCCGTCTCCCTCTCCTCCCCCCCCCCCTCTCCTTTCCCCCTTGAGGCCTGAACGTGCGGCCTCAGAGCCAAGGGACCAGAGCCTTCCCGACCACCCCCCCGCACTGGGCTGGCAGGGCCGGACCGCGCACCGCTGAAGGGCCCCTGAGCCTGAGCCCGGTAGGGGAGTGCCGGGCGGGGCCACACTGGCTGGGGGCTGGGAAAGGAGGGGGAACACAGCGGGCTCTGGGGTCGCCGGGTCTAAAAGGTCTGCAGACGTAGAAACCGAGGCCGAGTGGTGCTCACTCATGGGGGCGGGGTCCAGGGCCGGACTTGGAGAGAGGGAGGAGCGCGTGGGACGGTCACGGGGCGGGGGCTGGAGCGAGGGGCGTGGCCCGGCGGGGCGGGCACTGGTGCGGGCTCTGCCCCAACTCACGTGAATCGGGGCAGGGAAGCAGGCATGCGCGGAGGGCCGGGGGAGGGGTGTTGAGCAGGTGCGCATGCGCTATGACCTCTGTCCACTCGGCTTCCATAGTGGGTGGTGCGCGTGCGCAGAGGCCGGCGGCACAGAAGGGAGTCTGGGCTGCGCAGGTCCGTCTGCCCAGGCCTAGCCGGGTCCCGAGGCACTTGTGTCAGGTGAGTCCGGGATGACAGCAGAGGCGCCCCAGGGCCACGGGGCTCTGGGGTCGGGCCCGCCGATCGATGAGCGCTTCTGGAAGCAGCGCTCTCGGCCCGACGTCTGTAACGGGTTGTGTTTTCCTTGCTTTCTCGGGGTGGGAGTAGGGTGGCTGAAGCGCTCCCTCCTTGGCGGACCCCAGTCTGGGCTCCCTTGTTCTGAGCAGCACATTCCCCCCCCGTGCCTTTGAGCTCACGTAGAGGATCCGCGGGGGGAGGGGGGGCACTCTGTCCCGCCGGCGCGGCCCCTCTGACCCCCGCTCCTCCTCCCCAGCCCGGCCCGGCCCCCAGCGCCATGAGCGGCTCCAAGCCCGACATCCTGTGGGCGCCTCACCAGGCCGATCGCTTCGTGGTGTGCGACTCGGAGCTGAGCCTGTACCAGGTGGAGGCGGCGGGCGGTGCCGAGCTCAAGGCCGGCTCGCTGCGGCTGTCCGAGGCCACGGCCGCCACGCTGCTGTCCATCAATGCCGACACGCCCTACATGAAGTGCGTGGCCTGGTACCTGAGCCACGAGCCCGAGTGCCTGCTGGCCGTGGGCCAGGCCAACGGGCGCGTGGTGCTGACCAGCCTGGGCCAGGACCGAGGCGCGCGCTGCCGGGAGCTGCTGGGCAAGGAGTTTGTGCCACGCCACGCACGCCAGTGCAACACGCTGGCGTGGAACCCGCTGGACAGCAGCTGGCTGGCCGCGGGCTTGGACAAGCACCGCGCCGACTTCTCCGTGCTCATCTGGGACATCTGCAGCAAGTACAGCCCGGAGGCCGCGGCGCCCCCGGAGAAGCTGCGGCCAGCCGGCGACGAGGCTGGGCTGCTGGTCACCAAGCCGCTGTACGAGCTGGGCCAGAACGACGCCTGCCTGTCCTTGTGCTGGCTGCCCCGCGACCAGAAGCTGCTGCTGGCCGGCATGCACCGCAACCTGGCCATCTTCGACCTGCGCAACACCAGCCAGAAGATGTTCGTCAACACCAAGGCAGTGCAGGGCGTGGTGGTGGACCCACACTTCCATGACCGCGTGGCCTCCTTCTACGAGGGCCAGGTGGCCATCTGGGACCTGCGCAAGTTCGAGAAGCCTGTGCTGACGCTGACTGAGCAGCCCAAGCCACTGACCAAAGTGGCCTGGTGCCCCACGCGCACAGGGCTGCTGGCCACCCTCACCAGGGACAGCGACATCATCCGGCTCTATGACATGCAGCACACGCCCACGCCTATCGGGGACGAGACTGAGCCCACCATCATCGAGCGCAGCGTGCAGCCCTGCGACAACTACATTGCCTCCTTCGCCTGGCACCCCACCGGCCAGAACCGCATGATCGTGGTCACGCCCAACCGTACCATGTCTGACTTCACCGTCTTTGAGCGCATCTCCCTGGCCTGGAGTCCGGTCACCTCCTTGATGTGGGCCTGCGGCCGCCACCTCTATGAGTGCGCTGAGGAGGGGGGCGACCCTTCTTTAGACAAGGACATTGCCACCAAGATGCGCCTCCGGGCTTTGTCCCGCTACGGCTTGGACACCGAGCAGGTCTGGAGAAACCATGTGTTGGCCGGCAACGAGGACCCACAGCTGAAATCCCTCTGGTACACTCTGTACTATATCCTTTGAAACAAATGCCCTGGTGGCATGGGAGCCGGCGGAGACTGGCCGCTGGGTGTCAGAGCAGTGCTGCGTGTCTGGCGGGGGTGGGGGTTGGGGGGGCCTTGCCGGCCAACCTGCTGGGAGGCTGATGCACAGTGTCACTTTTAGTGTGTGGGAGAGAGAGGGGTCCTGGAAGGGTCTTGGTGTGGGCATGGCCTTGACACCGGTTCTTTGATTGACCCTCGTTTGAAAGGAAACTCCTAAGCCAGCCGTAGTATATCCTATGCATTTCAATACTTATGAAGCAGTATACGGAAGACCTGGACCCGAAATCTCCAGGCCACAAAGGGTCACTGGTTTATGCGGGCATTAAAACCATCGTGAAGTCATCTTTGGGTAAGGACGGCCCTTCCCTTACAGGCTTATTAAATCATTCTGGGGTATACTCTATGCAGTGGGGTTGATTTAGCTGCTTTAGTAAATGATGCCAAGTTAACCAAAAGATTTCTTCCCAAACAGCTTTTGGGGGGGGGGGCATGGCTGGAGGGTCATCCTTTCAGCTTGATAGGCCCCTTCTGGAAAGCACTGAAGCTCTCCCTCCTTGGCGGACCCCAGTCTAGGCTCCCTTGTTCTGAGCTGTCTGAGCTGCTTCCTGACTAGCGGGGCAGAGAGCTGCCCCCCCCCAGAGCAGGCATCTTCCTAAGCTTTCCCTCCTGCCCCCTCCTTGGGCCCAGCCTGAAACACAAGTCCTTGTCCACTTGAGAATTTTGAAATCATTTTCCTTTCGTACTAAGAAAAGAATGGGACTTTGTGTTTGATCCAAATTGAGGCTTTAACCTTTATGGAGAGAGGCACAGCTCCTGGCACACAGTGATGGTGTCACTTCACGTGTCTCCAGGGATGGGGGAAGTATCCTAGCTGCCTTTTTATTTACTTTTTCTACATCAGTGAAATAACAAGTTTGTGGGGAAGTGATCTATTTTCTAACAGCAGTCCCAGCCCCGCCCCCATGCCTATGTGGCTTTACCACAAAAGGACTGATCCCTGAACCCCCAAGTTCTTGGGGTGCTAGGAACTTGCCCTCAGACAGCAGCTGGAGGTGGCTTATCAACGGTCCTGGGGGTGTCATTACAAGACCATCCCCCCCCTCCAATGACAGGGCTGCCTAGGGTTCCAAACCTCTAATAAAGAGAGGGCCCGCCCTTCAGAGTGAGGTTGGCATGTTCAGCCTCAAAGGGTTTTCAGTTGTATAAAAGTGTTCATTACGCCTCCTGGAGAGGCCAGATGTCTGCTGTGGGCCACTCCCGCTCTCACGTGGCCCTTTATCCTGAGTGTGGCAGGGACCGCCTTGGGAATGCTTACATGGGGAACCTTCCCTGGCCTAGCCTACTCACTCAGACGTGTGTCAGCATGTGAACATTCACAGATGAGCTCCTTGGGCACATCCTCCCCCCCAGCTCACACCTAGCGGACACCCCTCTTCTCAGCTACCCGCCAGGTGCACCCTGGCAGCAGTGCCCATCCTCTCCTAGGCATGGCGGAAGGCAGCAGCAGACACAGCTGGAGTGGGGCGTCTGAGAAGCTGAGTGAGGGCCAGAGTCTGAGCGAGGAGAGAATCTTGGCCTTACAGCTCTGTGGCTGGATCAGCAAGGGGATGGATGTGGACGTGGGACCGTTCCTCAATTCCCTCGTGCAAGAGGGAGAGTGGGAGCGAGCCGCCGCCGTGGCCTTGTTCAACCTGGACATCCGGCGCGCTATCCAGATCCTGAATGAAGGGGCCTCTTCTGAGAAAGGTACCAGGGTTTGGGTTGTGTGGGGGGACCCCAGGGGAACCAGAAGGTCCCTGTGTCAGAGCAGCCCCAGACTGCTATGAGGGAGGGAGGTGGAAGAATCAAGATATCTCTTGCTTGGGGCCTGTGGGGGTCTGAGAGTGAGAAGGGGCAAAAGGGTGTGGGGCCACAGGGAGAAAGGAGCTCAGAGTTGGGAGGATAGGCTGACTTTTCTTTGGCAGAGAGAGCGATTGGGAGCCAGCGTAGATCTCCACTGCCACCCATTCCCTGAGGCTGCTCCCTTCAGGGATCCTCAAGGGAAGGAAACAGTCAGAGGGGAAAGAAACGACCTGGACCAGTCAGTGACTCTGCTAGCTTATTTTTAGAAAGGCCTTTGCTAGCCAACACACATCCACCATGCTGATGGTTCTGATGAGCCAAGGCAGGTGGAACTGGGGCCTGCAGGGCCTCATTGAGGGCACCCAGAAGGTGGCTCTGAGGTAGGCCTTGGGCTCTTCTGAAACCAGGCCCCACCGGGTTCTGTCTACCTGGTGCTTTTGTGGTGGTAAGCCTCCCCTGGGGGCATGGTCTGCCTTAAAGCCCAGTGGGCTGAGGGGGCCGACCATGGGCCCCCTCACACTGACGGGCTGTTTCTGATATGTAGGTGACCTGAACCTCAATGTGGTGGCCATGGCGCTGTCAGGGTACACGGATGAGAAGAACTCCCTCTGGAGGGAGATGTGCAGCACTCTGCGTTTACAGCTCAGTGACCCCTACCTCTGTGTCATGTTTGCCTTCCTGACCAGCGAGCCTGGTTCTTATGACGGCGTCTTGGTAAGCTCCTTGCGGCTGCCATTTGAGCCTCCTTTTCCCTGCCAAAGCTCTCAGGCCCTCAAGCCATTCCCTTTGGGGGTCACCCATTCACTTGGTTACTCTTCTCTGGTGTGATGGATGTCCAGCCTGGAGCTAGCTTATTGTAGCTGCAGAAACCTTAAAAAGTGACACAAATCATATGGCGGTGGGTCTCAAGTGCTCAGCTGGCCTTGTCTGTGGCTAATGACCCAGTCTGTGCACCTAGTGGAAATCAAGACTGGCTTCCGTGGCCCAGGGACTCTGGGGGGCCAGCCTGATAGAGGCACCAAACCCCCAGCACCTTGTCAAACTGCTTGGGTTTATGCTAGGGCTGGTGGGCCTCTGCTCAAGCCCACCACCCACGAGTGCCCCTAGAAATGCCCTGCAGTTCTCCTTGACTCAGGGCCTCCCAGAAGGGGGGAACAGTGTGGGAAGTCCTAGGCTTTTTGTTGCCTAGCAGCTACACAAAAAGGCAAAACCCAGGGCCTTGGGCCTCTTTTGCCCCTGCACATTTTCCAAGGGAGCAGAGTATGACCCTTCCTCTTCAGATCCCCAGCCTCTTTGGATGTGCCACGGAGGGGGCCAGGCTGAAGGGGGTGTCAGCTCCCGACGAGTCTGCCTGCTCGCATCAGTGCAGTGGTCTTCTCAGAATAGGAGGCATCACAGCAGAAGGTGGCCCCGCATTCCCCTTTCAGAGCTAGACCCCGCTCTTGACGCAGCCCCAGAGCAGCCTTTGCCTCTCTTTGCCTCAGCCTAGTGACTCCTGACCTTTTACAGGGGCCTTTTGACTCGAGACACTTAACTTGCCTCCTCTGAGCCTCAGTTTCCACACCTGCAAACTGGGCATGAATAATACCTGTGGTGACCTCGTCTCCTGTGGTGCTTTTAAGGCTTCTCAGAGGTCAGGTCTTTAAAAGGCTGTTGAAACTCTGAGCCTTTGAGCACTTAGCACCCCATCTATAAGATGAGGAAGGCGCCACAGGCGCTGTTGCACTGATCTCTTTCAGCAGTAGAAATGTGGGAATTGAAGGATTCAGTGCAGTCACAGGGAGGGGAAGTGATCCCTCATCCCAAGGAAGACATGTAAAACCTTCCCAACACGTCATGTGAAGAAACCAGGCATCTCAGGATCTGAAAAGTGTTTTGCCAAATGGTGACTTAGGTGGGAAATTCTGCCCTGTTCTAATGGGCTCCCACTGTGCTCTCCTTGTCACGTTAAATCTGTTCCTGTTAGACACAAAATGCACTAGAGTGTTTGTACCAGTTTAGTTGTACATCTTTCTGTTATTCAAGAGAACAGTCACAGTTTGGAACCCCCCAAAACATCATTGTGTAGGAACCAAAATATACTTTGTGTTTGGAACCAAAGTGTTTCGATTTTATGTGCCCCACCTTGCCCCCAGCTTTGAATAATGTTTAAAGCATGTTGGATAAGCCTCCTGTGTAAGTGAGGGTACACAGAGGAGAATTATATAGGTCAGGCCAGCAGGGACGGGCCACCATCATCACTTGGGGATGAGATCTGCAGTCATTGGAGTGCCTTAGCATTGTAGGATACTGATGTGACATTTCTCCTCAGGATGCCGGGTTTAAACGAGCCACCGGGCGTTTCTGATGAATGTTTAGCCCCAGCTCTATTAACCAATTCACAGGTTTTTTTTTAAGGAGTTCCCAAGCTAATGTTGAAGTAGGGATGCTTGGATGTAGTCTAAAACTAGTATTTTGCTGGGCAATTGATTACCACGCTGTATCTTGGCCATTCTGTGTTGCCAGGATGATTCCCCTGTGCCATTAGGGGGATTCAGTATCTAGCATTTGGCTCCAGGACACTGGCCACTGGCACCACCAGAGGGCATGGGAGGAGAAGGTTTGTCCTGCTCAAGCAATAAGTGGTGCATGGAAAGTAAAAGCGTATGCCGCTTGTTGTGGCTTTGCAGAGGGCAGACTCCCCTGTAAGTAACGGCTTGCTTTTTTTGTCTTCTCAGTACGAGGATAAAGTGGCGGTACGAGACAGGGTGGCATTTGCCTGCAAGTTCCTCAGTGACACTCAGGTGAGACCTTGTCAAAGGATGTGGCTTGTCTGTGTCGGTGGATCCTTTTGGCACAGGGTCCCTGCTACAGAGCACTTTGTAAGGAATTCTCCCAAAATGCAAAGCGGTCTTCACTAGAGCAGGACATCCTTTTTTTTTTTTTTTTTTGGCTTTTTGGAGGGTGGAGGGCTGGGCAATTGGGGTTAAGTGACTTGCCCAAGGTCACACAGCTAGTAAGTGTCAAGTGGCTAAGGTTGGACTTGAATTCAGGTCCTCCTGACTCCAATGCCAGCGCTCTATTCACTGTGCCACCTAGCTGCCCCCGAGCAGGATGTCTTTAATGGGCGATGCTGCCCAATCCTTTTGATTGAGATAGACTTTAATGTTTTAGGCTGTGCCTCCTTGGCCTGCATTCTGTGCATACTCGTGACATGTGGACATAGCGGCACCCACACTGGCATCCCCAGGACAGCTGCTAGCACAGGTTCTTAGATGTGCTTCACTAGGACGGACAGCTAGCTGTTCAAGGGGTCAGCAATCTTTTTAATTGCATTTATTAGTTCAGGGGGAAAGTCAGCACCCCGAACTTCAGAGAAAATCCAAGCAGAGAACTAAAGACCAACTGACAGGGCTTCTAACTGTCTGAGAAATTGGCTTAGACCAACAGACAGATCCGACGGTCTGACCAGGGCAGTACGCACTTGGTTACCAGAGAGGGAAGCACCAACATCTGGGTTTTTCAGAGCTGGGGGCTCCTTAAACAGCTACTGAGAGTCTCATCTGGTCACATCACAAGAACACTCTTCCAGTGAGTGAGCCCCCAAAGCAAAATGCTCACCTCAGAGTATATGCGCCCTTCTTCAGGGTCAGAGGGCGTCACAACCCTCGTGACCCTCTACTGAGTTATAAGGTAACCAGAGGTTTGAAAGCTTGAAAAACCGGCCTCCCCTGAGCAAGCTTCTCCTGTGAATGGGCAGGAAGATCTCGTATCCTGCTGGCATGACTGGGATGGAAGCAGAACCACTGCTCCGTATTTCTGAGGGCCCGGGTTCTGCTTTGCTCTGCTCCTGACGAGAGCTGGAATCTTTTTGGAATCCTTCACTGGGATGATCCTCACTTTGTCTTTCTGGAAAATGGAGGTGTTAGACTGGATAGCGTGACCTTGTCCAGCTCTGGGGTTACGTTCTCTAGACTCTTCGTTTTTAGACTTGTCTTCCTTTCACACTTTCCTTTCCCGTGAATTGGCAACCTGCCCTACCTTGTTGCCAGAATTGTGTGTCCTAAATCGCACTCGTGCCTAGGGGGGCAGTTTGGTCCAGCTGACTACTTCTGTTGGTACTGTGACTGCAGAAACTTGGTTGGCTGTTGAACCAAGTAAAGTTGGTCTGCCTTCTAAAGAATGTTTAAACCTCAGGGGCGGCTGGGTGACACAGTGAATAGAGCACCAGCCCTAGAGTCAGGAAGACCTGAGTTCGAATCAGCCTCAGACACTTAACACAAAACTAACCGTGTGACCTTGGGCAAGTCACTTAACCCCAACTGCCCTGCCTTTCCCCCTCCAAAAAGCTAAAAAAAGAAAAAGAACGTTTAAACCCCATCTCAGCTAGTTTCCAAGCGGCCCTCCAAGCAGCCTATGGAGGTGAGGCCGTGGGCTTAGATGTAGCTTGAACAGCAGCAGGCCAGAACAGGTAGCTTCAGTCTCCTCTCCGGATCATTTGTCCAGAGCAGATTGAAGTTTTAAGAAGAACCGCTCCAGTGGGGCTGCCATTGTTAGAACAGAATTAATGAAAAATGACTTTTGGACTTTCTAGTTAAATAGATACATTGAAAAGCTGACCAATGAAATGAAAGAGGCCGGAAATCTGGAAGGGATCTTGCTGACGGGCCTGACGAAGGATGGAGTTGACTTAATGGAGAGTTATGTTGATAGGACTGGAGACGTCCAGACTGCAAGCTACTGTATGCTTCAGGTCAGTGCAGCAGCCTGGGCACATAAGGCTTTTGTGCCTGCTGCCTTGGACCGTGGGGCTTTTCCCCCTACGTTGGGAAGGGCGTGGTAGACACCTAGTAGAGCTTCGTGTGTTCTTTGCCTTGTTTCTTCATCAGATCATGCCAACCAAAACAGCTTTTCATTGAAGCCGAAGCCAAGAAATGCTTCTGTGTGTGTTAAAGAAATTCAAATGCCAATGTTTGTCGTTCCTTTGTTAGGGTTCTCCATTAGACGTACTGAAAGACGAGAGGGTCCAGTACTGGATTGAAAACTACAGGAATCTGCTAGACGCGTGGCGCTTCTGGCACAAGCGAGCAGAGTTTGACATTCACAGGAGTAAGCTGGACCCCAGCTCCAAGCCTTTAGCACAGGTAAACACCAGGCAGGTTTGGCATAACGTCACTGGAAAGGTTACCTGATACTGCCACCAGAGAAACATCGGCTCCCACTAGGAGTTAGAAAGTTAGAGCATCAGCGCCACTTTAGTAACGGCTGCTTCATCCTCATGCTCATCTGGGGTCCTGCTGACCCAGATAGGAATTGTCCTGGATTGCTTGTCTGCAGGGCACTGTTTTCTGGGCTTTACTTGGCTAGTGAGAATCTCATCAGCAGGGACTGTCATCTAACAAAGTCAATGACTTTGAATCCTGCTGCCAGCTTCATTCATGTTTGTTGGCTTGTCCAGCCTTGGCTTACCCAGGGCCTCTGGGTCCAGGATTTGGGGGTTTCCGTGGCCCAGAACCACGTGGGAAGGTACAATTAGGCCTTAGGTTTTGGGTCTGGAAGTTCTCGAGGAGATGGGGGTCAGTACTGAGGCTGTCTGGACATGTTCTGAGCCTTCTCGTGATGAGGTTATCCCCAGGGGAAGATTTTGTCCAGGATATTGAAATAGGAAGGAAATGAGGTCATGTTTTAAGCCAGTGGTTCTCAGCCTGTGGGTCGTGACCCCTTTGGGGGTTGAATGACTCTTTCACAGGGGTCACCTAAGACCATCGGAAAACACATATTTCCGATGGTCTTAGGAACCGAGACACGGCTCCTCTGTCGTCTCCAGGCGGGTCTGTGCATGTGCAGATACGCCCACATACGAGTATTAAAGGGTCGCGGCATTAGGAAGGTTGAGAACCACTGTTTTAAGCAGAGGATTGTCTGTGGGTGCACATGTGTGTGTGAGGATGTTTGTCTGCCTTTTTGAAATGGCGGGAGGCACCACTTGGTAGAGTGGAGAGAAAAGCAGCCTCGGAGTTAGCAGCCCCGTGTTCAGATCCTGCCTCTGATGCATAGCGGCTTTGTGACCTGAGCTATTTCTGAGATTATGTTCTGCAGAGAAGGTGTAGACCTTCATTGGTAGAGGGAGTTTCCTCACTGAGAGTTCCTTATAATGATAAAAATCACAAGTTTTAACCCTACCCTCATTTTTCTTTTTTTCTTTAATTTTCTCAAATGAGTTTCTGTTGATGTCTTCTGGTTCTTATGGCACCGTGGTTGTTCCCAGCCTGCCTCCCACTCCCCCTTCCACAGAGTCATCCCATGTAATGAACCGTATCTTTCAGAGAACACACGTGAGCACAGCTGAGGGAAGCATTGGAAACCTGTGTGGCCCCTACTCCTTCCTGCACAGCATGACTGCGCCTTGGGATCTCCCTCTCTTCTTCCACCCATTCACCTTTTTTTTTTTAATTTTATTTTGCTTTTTGGAGAGGGGAGGGCAGGGCAATTGGGGTTAAGTGACTTGCCCAAAGTCACACAGCTAGTTTTGTGTTAAGTGTCTGAGACCGGATTTGAGCTCAGGTCCTCCTGAATTCAGGGCTGGTGCTCTATTCACTGCACCACCTAGCTGCCCCACACTAGTTACTGTGTGTGGTTTTTCTTGGTGCTCCTGACTTCACCCTGCATCAGGTCATAGAGACCTTTCCAGACTTCTCTGTATTTATCACAGTCATTTTCGATTGTGTTCGTGTAGCAGGGTTAGCCATTCCCTGATTGATGGGTTCTACTTCGTTTTCTGTTGCTGTCACAAAAAGTGCTGCCATGAGTATTTGGGCCTCTGTGGGGATGCTCTTCTTGTCAGCAGCTTCAGTGGGTACAAGCCCAGTCAGGAAGGGAACCTCTGGTTCAGGGGCTTTGAACATCTTAGTCCCCCATTAGCATAATTCCAAATGGTTCTGTTGTTTCACAGCTCCACCAGTAGTGTATTAGTGTGCTCTCCTCCCACAACCTTGACTGTTGCTGCTCTCCCTCCTTTGTGCCAGTTTGCAGGGAGGGAGAGGAAGCCACGGGCTTGTTTTGATTTGCATTTCTCTTATCACCAGTACTTGGGAGCATTTTAGTGAACTTACTCTGTAATGCTCTAGATTTAAGCCATTGCTTACATTTTGATCAGCATGCTGACTGTTGAAACCAAACAAATCACAACCCTTCCTCTCCTCCTGTCCCCTGTCCCAAATCTGGAAATAACAACTCCTTTCTCCTTGACCCTGCTGATGTTTTCTGCCTGGTTTCTCAGCCCAGATGCTAAGTAAAGGGTATTTCTTCCTCATGACCCCAGGAGCATTTCATGCCCTCATTTCTTAGAAAGTAGGGCAGTCTGCAACCCGTCTCCCACCAACAGCTCTGCTGGTGATGTACACACATGTCTACCAGGATTGATTGGGTATGGAGCTGCCCGGGCTGAGCAGAGTCACCCATCCCGCTAAGATGCAGGCCTTTTCTCCCTTGCTTGGAGGAAGGTCTAGTGTTTTCTTTATCAGGTGTTCTTTATCAGGTGTTTTTTCGGAGTCTCCAGCGTGGCAGTGCTCAGGGCACACCCCCAGGACCGTTCATCTCTTGGTTGTCATTGCTGACTTTAAACTGTAGGAAGTGTAAGCCTTCCTCTCTGGTGTTGACTGGAACAGTGGTGACAGATGCCACATCTCGAGGGTGCCCGGCGAGCCTGCTGGGAGCAGAGGGGAGTGGCGCAGTCCCACGTCTAGTGACATCTGTCACTTGTTTCACAGGTGTTTGTGAGCTGCAATTTCTGTGGAAAGTCCATATCCTACAGCTGTTCAGCTGTGCCCCACCAGGGCCGTGGATTCAGCCAGTACGGCGTGAGTGGCTCCCCAACCAAATCCAAAGTCACCAGCTGTCCGGGCTGTCGGAAGCCCCTCCCGCGATGTGCACTCTGCCTCATCAACATGGGCACACCGGTTTCTAGCTGCCCAGGTAGGTCTGGCCACCAGGAAGGACTTTGCAATTATAGCACTTAATTTCTTCTTCCATTTCATTTATTTATTTTAAACAGTTTTATTTAAAGTTTTGAGTTCCAAATTCTATTTCTCCTTCCCCCCTGAGACAGTAAGCAGTCAGATATGGGTTATGTATGTGCAGTTATGGAAAACATTTCCACATTAGTCATTTTGTATGAGAAGACTTGAAAAAGTGAAAGAGAAAAGACTGGTGGCTTCAGTCTGTATTCAGGCAGTGTCAGTGTCTGCTCCGGGCTGCGTAGCCGGCTTTGTCATTGCTCCCTTGGGATTGTCTGGGGTCATTGCATTGCTGAGAAGAACTGTCATTTGTGGCTCTTCATCAGTGCTGTCATTCCTGGTTACAGCAATTTTCAGGGGCTTCGTTGGCCAATAACTTTGCTATGTGGCACTCCGTTAAGGTCAGACTGGGAATATTCAGTGAGAACAATGTCCCCACGAATGAGTGAAGCATTTATTAAGTACCTGTTGTGTACAGAGTGCTGGGGTCACACACAAAGCCGTCAGGCTGTCCCTAGTGTCCAGGAGGGAGCTCCTCTGCACCGTGGGAAGGTGTCAACTGCCGGTGAGAGGGAGGTGCCCCAGAGGCCTTGGGGATAGCAGTAGATGGTCAGTGTCTGGACAGCCATGCTGAGGAGCCTGGTGGCCAACACCCTCTGTCCAGGGTTGTGGGTGGCCCCTGTGGGAGGGGTCAGAGCCCGGCCACATCTCCATAGGATGCTGCCGCAGCCCTGGGCTGGAAGCGTGTCTGCTTGCAAGGCAGGTTGTGATGCTGAGGTTTCCTCTATCAGTCTGTCACCAGCACTGCCGTGTGCACACAGGAACTGGTACAGGGGGGTTAAATTATCCTGGGGAAATGGGAGGCAGGGAGGCAGTTTGATTGTGGTAAAACACATCTTGGAGGGGGCGCTGTCTTGTGTCCTTGGGCTTAGTGCAGTGCCTGCCTTGCAGTAGGCACTTAACAAATGCTGATGGGCAGACTGTCCTGGACACTGGTGGAGAGGGCAGCTGTGGCGCTCTCACTGTTGCCCAGCGCCCACACTGTCTGTGATGAGCCTGCAAGCGCTGTGCGTGATTTCAGTTTTTCTGGCTGATATGTCTAGGAATCATTTTTTAAAGGCCTTGGCATGAAGTGTCCTGACACAGTAATGGAAGGGCCTTCCTTTTCATAGGAGGATCCAGGTCAGATGAGAAAGCAGACCTCAGCAAGGACAAGAAGCTTGCCCAGTTTAGTAACTGGTTCACGTGGTGTCACAACTGCCGGCACGGCGGCCACGCTGGCCACATGCTCAGCTGGTTCAGGTAACCACACCAGGGAGGTGACCTCGTCTGGGGAGGCGGCCACCAGCACACCCCCTGACAGTTTGGCCCGATTCAAAATTGGGAACAGAAATGGGAATGAAAATGTAATAAAGGCCAGAAACATTGCAGTCCATGGGGATTCTCTGGTGCCCATTGGTGGCCGTGGTTTCTACTTGATGTTGGCACTGCTGGGCCAGATGGTCCAGACCCCAGTCAGTTCTAAAAGAAATGGCTGAATTCCTGAAGGATTTAATGTGTGACCTAATGCCTTGGGGGTGGGATGGGGAGGAGTCCCTTGTAGTCACTCACAATATTAATGTAACTGTCATATTGATGACTGGCCTCCAGGTAAATCTGTAAAGAACCCCTGGGCCTGCAGCACGGCTTCTCCTAACTTTTGAAAGCTCATGAGCAGCTTTTTGCCTTGGCCCATGACCCCCTGCTCGTCGTCCCTTTTTTGGCACTCTCATTGATCTACATTGTCTAGACCTTCCAAATTCTCTGGCTTTTATTCGAACTGCATACGTGAAGGCATCTTTTCCACTCTGCACGAAGACCAGTAGCCAGAAACCATTCAAGGAGAGACTCATTTTAGCATTTGGGAAGAAAAGCCCCCTCCTGGCCTTCTCTTAGTGACTCCCCCCATTCAGTTTGCCAGTCATTGAGCTTTGAGGCTCTTGCTTGGGGCTTTAATTTCTCACTTATTCCAAAGATTTTTAGTAGAATTGGGGAGTCAGATGGCAGATGTGAGTGTGAGCTGTCTCTATTTTGTGAAGGTGGTTTTCCAACTCTGACTCTTTCCCTCTGCTTAGGGACCACGCCGAGTGTCCTGTGTCTGCGTGTTCCTGTAAGTGTATGCAGCTGGATACGACAGGGAATCTTGTCCCGGCAGAGACCGTGCAGCCCTAGTCTGTAACCCTGCAAGAGGACAGCTTTTTGGCAGGGCTTTCCGACAAACCTGTGCCCCTCCCCCCCCCCCCCCTCATGAGTTTTGCCTCCCAGCACTTGGAAAAGCCCCATGAGGGTGGGCTGCTTTGCAGACCCTCCTGGAGCCAGTGACCAGACTGTCCTCAAGGGCAGTGGCCAAAGCAGTTCATTTCAGAAATTCTTGTAGAAATCCAGAATGTGTCCCAGTCACATAACACAGATACAACCTTGAGCTTGTCATAGGGAAGCCGGAATTACTCCACTGACCTACGTAGACTTTCCAAATGTTCCAGAAGATAGGGCTGAATCTGTCATCCAAAGTGGCTTGTAAGTTTCTGGGGGTGTCTTGTTCCTTCCTATCCCTTGTTACCTGCCCACCCCACATATGCAGCTGCCAAATGGGAACAGATGTACCAGTGGGTGGATGGTGTACGTTCACAAGGGCCTTCTTCTCCAGTCACAGTTACCATTCAGGTACATGGTTTCATTTCAAGATGATGAACGTTACATGGGGTGTGCTATCAATTTACAAGAAGGGGATAGAGAATCCCACGTTGACCATATGACCCCAGCTTCTCCTTTGTGATGTGCCAATCGTCAGACAGGAGTGTTGCCTTCAGTGTCACCGACTTCTGACTCCAGTTTCCTTCTATCTATGGTCACAACCGAATGCCCAGGGCGACGCTAGCGCCTTCTTTGTGTGGCCAGCTCCTGGCCTTGCCCCCAGCAGGCCCCCAGGTGGGTTGTCTCCTCCAGAAGCCGACCCCCAACTTCAGAGGCAGCTTCTCACGCTGTAGACCCAAGGAAGAGGCCTTGCCCAGGGGTTAAGGCCTGCCAACATGCTTCCTGTCTAGGCCGTGCCGGGGCCCAGGCATCCATCCGACTAAGAGCCATGGTTTGGTTTCTTGTGCATTTGTGTGTGTGAAGGGGGAATGGTCATTGAATCAGCCAAACAAGCCTTTACTGAGCACTTTGAGCCGAAGCTGAGAGCCAGCCCTCCAGCGCTGGCTCTGAGAAGGGCGGAGAGGAGAGGCTCAGACTGACTGCTTATCATCATTGCAGCTCAGGTACCTT
Organism: Pseudochirops corinnae; assembly: GCA_028646515.1. Taxonomy (NCBI): domain Eukaryota; kingdom Metazoa; phylum Chordata; class Mammalia; order Diprotodontia; family Pseudocheiridae; genus Pseudochirops; species Pseudochirops corinnae. The sequence continues at coordinate 551,667,644 of CM053585.1, read as the reverse complement.
CAGAAACCTGGCAGTGAGCCAGTGGAGACCTTGGAGGGGTGGTGAGGCTCCCGGCTTTGGGCTGGGACAACAGGTGCCGTGTGTGAATGCCTCTGCTCTCTGAGGCCACGTTAGGACTTTAGGTGGTGGAGATTTATAAATTTGTACAAAAGTGGTTTTGTTAATAAAGACCATGTTGTTTTATTCAGTCTCCACATCAGAGGAAGCCACGCTGATGTCATGTCAGAAAGGAAGCCCCTTCCCTCAGCTGCTTCAGAAACACCATTTCAGGGCACATTGGGTGCAGAGCTCATGGCGAGCATTGGCAGAAACCCAGCCACAAAAGGAGTTGCTGCTGATGCCGCAGTGTTTATTGTATAGGAAGAGGCCAAGGAATTGTAGAGAGGACCCAGCAAGATGCTCTGGGGGCCTAAAGGAGTAAGAGAGGCCCCTGCAAGGGCCCTGAACGCTTCTGGGAAGAGAAGAGACCATGGGCCTGGACACAGTGCCAGAGAGCCTCGGGAAAGGGGAAGTTGGTTCTGTGGCTTGTTGCTGAGGAAGATATTCCCGAATCAGCTGGGTGCCCTCATGCCACCCATTCCTGGGGTAAATGTAGAAGTGAAGACAGAGCTAGAAAGCATAAAAGCTCAAGAAGAGTATAGCTGCAGCCATTCCAGCCTGACCTTGCAACAAAGATGCCAGGAAGTGGGGAGGAAATGGGATGCCTACAACTTCGGACAGCTTCAAGTAGAGTTGAACCCACCTGAGTTGGCTGTGTCACTTGGAGACCCAAAGAGCCTGAAAGCCCCTTAGCAAATGGACTTGCTCAGGGGGCAAAGAAGTAAAGGTGAACACGACCCAAGAAACAGCAGAGAGGCCTGTGGTGTGGTGGGCAGGAGCCGCCCACCTGCAGGAGTCCAGTCAGGGGCGGCCCAGATGGCCAGATGAGTGAGAGCCAGAAGAGCAGATGTTGTGGGAGGCCCCCAGCCACCAAGACTGTGTCAGAAAGGGTCCCAGGACACCTTGGAGCGGACACCACCTCTGCCGATGGGAGTTTCCTGGTATAGCCTTGACCCATTTGGGTGGGGAGGGGCAAGTTCCTTTGCTTCAGTTATCAGTTTCAGTTGTGCCTGACTCTTCGTGACCTCATTTGGGGCTTTCTTGGCACACGCACTGGCATTACTTGCCATTTCCTTCTCCAGCTCGTTTTACAGATGGAGAAACCGAGGCTGAGTGAAGGGACTTGCCCAGGGTTACCCAGCTAGGAAGTGTCTGAGGCTGGATCTGAACTCCAGCCAGATGAGTCTGCCTGCTTCCAGGCCCAGGGCTCTTGTCAACCATGTTCTGCTTGGGATTACAGGAATAAATGTTCAGCTGTATGACCTAAGAGGCAATCCTCCATTCTTGCCTTGAGGCTAGAACTTCAGGTCTAAGATGGTTGAGTTAATCCTTCACTACTCCGAGTGTGCCCCACATAAGCGCTCTTGCTGCAGGTGGGTGGGAGGGGACTGTGCCCAGTAGAGGTGGTGGGCGAGCCTGGCTTGGGAGCTAAGCCTGTGCCAAGGCCCAGCACCTGGACCAGGCATCGTCTGGGCCCGCCCTTCAAGTCCCTGTGTTTGTGATGCTCACTTTGAGAGAGAGGGAAGCGTGGTGTTCACCCATGCCCAAGCTTGCCAAGGGGAGTGAGGGTGGGAGTGGAGAAGGGGCAGAAATAAGACTGTTTTCCCTCCCACAAAACACAGGTCAGTCCTGGGATTGTCATTTAAATCCATGATCAGCCTTGGAAATGGCCCCGTTATCCTGGAGATTGTGGTTGTGAGCCTAGTACAAGTGGGAGCTTTGGGAAAGGAAAGGCTGCTCTTGTACCTAACAGGGTGGCTGTGCTGGAAACCCCCTGCCCTTTGCCAGCTCAGACCCTGAACTAGAGACAGGGACCACAGTCATTTCCTTGTGAGATTCCTGTTTCAAAGCCACACAACTGAAATGTGGCCACGGTACTTAGGCTTTTTAGCAAGATTGCTTCAGTTCGCCCCTTCCTGTGTAAGATGTGTCAGCTGAATGGGATCAGTTACTACTTATTGGTAATTCAGGTGGTGCAGTGGACGGGCACCAGCCCTGGAGTCAGGAGGACCTGAGTTCAAATACAGCCTCAGATACTTGACATTTACTGGCTGTGTGACCCTGGGCATGTCACATAACCCTGATTGTCTTACAAAAAAAATTCAAAGGACCCCCTAAAACCCCCAGAGGGCTTTTACAAGCCTGGCTCAGCACCCACTCCATGCCCATTTGCCTGGAGCTGAGTCTTTCTCCAAGAGGGATCTGGAATCACAGCACAGAACTGTTGCTGTGCCCTGGGATTTTGTGAGCAGTACAAGTACGTGAGGCCCAGTTAGACGTGCTAGGTTTGGCTGTGCCTGGATGACCCTGCCAGCCTGGCTGGGAGCCATCTCCTGGGCCAAGGCTGGCTCGGCTTCTGACCTGGGGGCTGTGGCTGCGTGGGTGCGCCTGGGCTCTCTGTCCCCTCGCCCCAATGAGGAAGGGAGGCCTTGGCAGCTTGTGAGCTTGTTGGGGCATGGGGACCACAAAGAAATAGCCCACCCCAGGCCCCAGACATAGGCAGTAAGCTTGCGGGCTTTTGTCCCCCAGCACGCACAGGGCATTGGGATGAGAAGCCAGAATAAAATGGTGCCTGAGGCTCAGGGAGAATTTGTGTCCCCCTCACAGCCCTCTGGCCCAAGGGGCAAGGTGCACCCAGCACCGAGCAGAGTTGGGCCAGGCTGTTCCTTCTGGGCCTGTGCAGTCACTAGGCCTCGCACACAGAAGGGCCACGTTCCCGTCAAATGGCAGTGACAAACTAGCTCTAGCCCTCCCTTCCTCACTGTCCTGCACAAGCTGGGCTGGGGCTTCAGTCACCACAGGCACCGTGTCTGTACCGGCGGCACCCTCGCCCATCTCTGCAAATGATGCCCTTTGAGGACAAGGTTTCCCGGGACGGTATTTGGCATTTCAACCTTGGAGGCAGCAGCTGAAGAGGAAGGGGAGCTCATGGGACCATCACTGCTGCTAATGGTGATTCTGTTCCTGCCGAGGGAGGGGCATGCCGATTCAGCCAACCAGCCCATCAGCATGCACTTAGGCAGCTCCTACTGCATACTCAACACCTCACTAAGGCCTGGGGATAGAAGGACAGAGAATGGAGGGAGGCCAGCGAGGGCCCAGCATGCATGGGCAGCAATGGCTGGAGCACAGGACACAGATCAGAGCCACATCTTGGGCCTGTTCCAGAGGCTCACTGGCTGGGAGTCACTTCAGCCCTGCTTGCCTCGGTCGGCTCACCTAACAAAACTGCCTCATCCCAGGTGCCTGTAAAGTGCTCAGCAGGAAGCCGGGCACACACTAGGTGCTGCATAAATGTGAGTGGCTCCTCTTCTAACAAAAAGAGAATACAGTTGTTTAAAACTGGGCATTGGGGAGAGGTTGTGTCTGAGAGGAGGGCAAGGGGGCCATGAGGTAGAGAGGCCTGGGCATCTGGGCAGCATCCCCAGCACCTGGCCCACTTACACCCACAGATACCAGGTGACCAGCCCCAGCCTCGGCATCAGCAGCCAGGAGGCCAGGGTTAGGGATAGGTGAGGGGCAGGCTTTGCACCCAAGGACAGCTGGAGCTGCCTGGGCCCTGACCTGCCAAACATGCTCTCTTTACGGGTCTGGGACCAATGTCACATTAACCAACTCCAACTGTCCTCGCAGCTGACTCCCTCCACGGACTCAGGGTTTTCGAGCAATATGCTGAACATTCTGGTGGCCCTCTCATCCAAACTCTAGCCCTTATTCCTATGGACCTTCCGAGTCCTTGAAATCCAAACCCCACATTTTACAGATGAGGAAGCCACACAGGTTCTCCTTAGAGCAGAACTGGAATCTGAACTTGGGCCCTTTAATCAGGGTGGCCCCTGCTTCCAGGGGAGGGTAGGCTGATGGGAAGCTTGAGCTTGGGGATTCTGCCCTGAGAGGGACCCACCAGGCTGAAGTGGCCTGGGTCAAAGCTTCTGTGATGACCCGTAGTGGCATGGGGTCCATGAGCAGCTGTGAGACCCAGTGTCCCCTCAAAGTGCATTAATAAAACATCTAGGATCATAATGGAAACCTAATCTTCTGAAAATGATAAAAACAAGTTCACGGCCCCCAAGGGGAGCGTCCCTGGGAGCCCTAAAGCCTCCCCTGCCTCGGCTGGGAAGGGGACCCTGAACCACGCTACACACAGGCTGCTGGGCTGTTCCGAGCCCTCTGTCACCAAAGGCTGGCCCACATCCATCTTGGGCCGCGGCCTCTATCCAAGGGATAACTTTCACTTGCACATGGTGTGCCTCATTACTTAGATGTCGGGTAATGTGCAGAGCACTTAGGGAAAAAAAAGAAGTGAAACATTTAAAGAGGCTTCCTTTCTGATCTTTGGACCTCTGGCCGACCCCCTTGTGACTCGGCCTCCCTACCGGGACTCTCTAGGTGGCACAAACTGCAGCCCCTGGCACTGACACGACAGGGTGTGACAATATCGTCCTCAGGCTCCTTGTTGGGTCTCACTGTGGTTCTGGGGGTGCCAGAGGTGAGGATGGCAAGTGGTGCTGATCTTGGCAAGGCCTGGAAACCCAAGGGGATCGGATCTGGGGGCTTAAAGAAAGGCTCCAAAGATGAAAATCAAGCCTGGCCACCGGCGCTCAGCCCGGGCCCTTTCTGGTGGGAGCCTAACGAAGGACAGCACGCGGCTCCCGAGGGACACGGCCAGCCTGAGGCCTCTGGGCCAGAGACCGCAATTCCACAGGGTGTCTCCATTTGTTATTCCAGAACACATAATTATTCTTTTTTATTAATCAAAGAACACTGTTTGCCAGGCCAGAGAACCCAAAGCTAACCTCATCAGACAGACACACAGACAGTGTGTCAGGCCTGCACCAGGGCCTCAGGGTCGGGGAGCAGCGGGTGGGCCAGGAAGGCATCAGTCCTGCTGCGCTGGTCCGAACGGGTAATACTGCGGGAACTCGTGGATGACCTTGAGAGCCTCGCTGTAGAGCCGGAGATCTGAGAGAGGGGGTTCTGGGTCAGTCCGGTCAGGTCTCCAGCAGTGACTCCTCAGGCTGAGTCAGGCTGCCTCCCCCCTCACCTGACATCCAGAGGAGCTCTCCGCGGCCCTAGGACCCCGGGCAAAGCCGGCAGAGAAGCCTGGGAGAGGCCGAGGCCCACCCGGCGGATGACAAGGGAGAGCTCAGACACTACACAGCTGAGACGGAAGGAGACCATTCAGTGGTGGAACAACGGCCGCCCAAGTTCTCTAAGGGAGGGGACCTCGGGAGAAGAGGCCCGGGCTGCTCCGGCGTGGGAGGGCGGGCTCTTAAACGTGGAACGGCCACCAGAGGGATCCACAGCCGCAGGGGGACCCCGCTGCCCGAAGGTGCAGCACCAAGGACGGGGGCAGTGCCCCAGCCTCATTCTCCACCCCACGCCCCCACGCCCAGGCCCGCTCACGCGGGGGCTGGCTCACCAAAGCTGCTGTTGTGGTCCCTGAACAGGACGTAGGACGAGCACGAGATGGTGGCCTTGGTCGTCACTCTGCCCACGACCTCCAGGACCCCGGAAATCTCCTCCTCGAGCTAGGGAAGCAAGGGCCTCAGCTTGGCGCTGGCCCCAGCCCGGCCCGGCCCCCAGGCCCCAGCCCCGGCCCCGGCCCCCAGGCCCCAGCCCAGGCCCCAGCCCCGGCCCC
>CM053585.1:551633572-551661404 GCA_028646515.1 Pseudochirops corinnae | reverse complement strand
TAGTATCTTGATTTCTCATAAAGTCATTAGCTTCCATTTGCTCCAATCTAATTCTGAAGAAATTATTCTCTTCAGTGAGCTTTTGAAATTCTTTTTCCATCTGGCAAATTCAGCTCTTTAAGGCATTCTTTTCCTCACTGGCTTTTTGGGCCTCTTTTGCCATTTGAGTTAGTCTGTTTTTTAGGGTGTTATTTTCTTCAGTCAGGTTGTTGACTATCTTTCCATGCTTTTCTTGCATCATTATCATTTCTCTTCCTAATTTTTCCCTCACTTCTCTTACTTGATTTTCAAAATCCTTCTTGAACTCCTCCATAGCCTGTAACCAGTTCATATTTTTCTTGGAAGCTTTTGGTGCATGAGTTCTGACTGTGTTGTCTCCCTCCTGTTCCATGCTTTGATCCTTTTTGTCCCCAAAAAAGGAATCTAAAGCTGGATGGCTGTGCTTGCTTTGTTTCCTTTGCTTGCTCATGTTGCCACTCAATTATTTGACTTTTCAGCTCTGTACAGCAGTGGAACTCTGCTTCCAGAGGTGAGAGCTTTGTCCCAAATTGCTGGGGTTTTTGCAGCTGCCTGAGCTATTAGAACTCTTAGATCTCTCTTTCCAATTGGTTGACTTTTTTTTGTAATTTTTTTTTTATTTTTAAATTAAGTACAAAAGGAGAAAAGAAAAAAAAAAACATTGCCATGTACACAACAGACCATAAAAGAGGATTCAATATAAAATAATAAATTCCATATCAAGAAAACGTATATAATAAATACTACACATTGTTTTCAAAATCGCCCAGCTTTTCTTTCCTTCCTTGTTAGTTTTCTTTTGTTCTCTGCTGTACAATTTTTACTTCATTTTTTTCTCCTCCCTCCCCCTCAAGAGGGCTACAATTAAGCATGGAGATAGTATATGTGTGTATACATACACACACACACACACATACATATATATACACATACATACATACACCAGATATCTATAAACATATCCATATATACACATACACACTCATAGGCATATGTGTAAGATTATGTCATGCTCATTTCCGTCTAATCAGTTGACTTTCTTTCTATAATTTTCATGATTTTCTTGCATTACTCTTATTGCCCCCCCCCCAGTTCTTCCTCAACCTCTCTTCCAAAAGCTTTTTGTGACCATTTTCCTTTTTTTCCCTTTCAGACAGAAGGAACTATTTTAACTTCACTATCTTTTTGAGTTTGAACCCAAATCTTCTCTATCACCATAGTATATATCCATGGTCAGGTTCTTTCTCTTTTGATTACTCTTTTTTTAGTGGCTTATTTCTTGTCTATTAACTTTGTGTTAAAGTTAGGCTCTGGTCCTGAGGTGTGGAGAATAATATTTCAAGCTTCAGGTTTTTTGTGCTATTGTTCTCTGAGCTCTTCTCTGGGGGCACCTTCTTTTATTATTTTGCTTTTTTTTTCCCAAAGGAGATTAGAAAATTTTGAGATATGCGTGCATATGATTCCTATTATTTTTGTTGTTTATTATTACTTTGAAAAAAATCAACACGAACATTTTTATACCCCAAAGAATTATGTAAAAAATTTTGAATCTCTTACATACAGCTTGTTTTTTTCTTTCTTTCTAGCATTTTCAATTGCTTGAGGGTCTTGTTTATCTGGTCTATTCTACTGATACTTTTCTCTTTTTTTAAGCATAAAAATATTTTTGACGATTATTACTTTAAAGTATAGCTTGAGATCTGATAGTGCTTTATTCCTGCTTTTTCATCATTTCCCTTGAGATGCTAGGCCTTTTGTTCCTCCAAGTCAATTTTGTTATGATCTTGCATGGTTCAATAAAATATTCCTTTGGGAGAAGTAGGAAGAAATAGCAAATTCCTCTCCAATACTTCTCTAAGCAGATCTAAAAATGTACAAGATTGAATCCTGATTGGGAAATCCAAGAAAAAATCCTGGTGAGCCCTTTTTCTAGCCACGGTTGGCTTAAGGTGACAGAGAGGTCTTCAGGCAGTGGGAAAAGGGTCTGGCCAGGGGCAGTTGGGCACAACACTCTAGTGCCAGAGGATGGCTATGCCCCAGGGCAGAAGGTGGCACCAGACCCATACCAGGGCACTGCCACAGGAAAGCAGGCCAACCAGCAGCTTTGTTATCCATTCCCCTGTTCTGGGGTACAGATCCAGGGTAGGCTGAGGTAAGTCCTTGTGCCTAAGGTACTTTTCCCTGAGGTCAGGAGTTGTCTCAGGCTCTAGGCAGTGTACTAAGAGAGGAACAGGTTCAGGAGTAAGTGCCACAGACTGTAAGAGCAAGGCAGGTTCTCACTTCTAGTTTCTAGTTCCATCTTCAGACTACAGAGGAATAATCAGGACAGGAATCCCAGAGCAAAGGGAAGCCTATGATCCATCATGCTTAATCAGTTGGCCAAGAGGGTCTGAGTCCAACAGCAATCTGCTGTTGCCCAGACCCAAACCCAGGTTAACAACCTGCAGAGTTCAGACTAGGGGGACAGTAATTAGACTGTCTGGAAGCAGACGACTTTGAGAGCACTGAAAGCTTGCAGGTCCCCAGGTTGAGCCATCTTTGAGATACCCTTACAATCCTGGAACAACTCCACACTCAATAAATATAACAAGGAAGAAACCACAGAACAAACCCAGAACTTCCCTTTAGAAGTCCCTGAAGCCCAACCCTAACATCCAGTCCAACAGATTCTCAAGACACAAATCCAAAAGAAGAGAATGACTCCAAAACATCTACCAGCAAAACTGCAAAGAGAAAGTAGCTTAGGCATAAATTCAGCTAGAATTCCTGAAAGAGATGAAACAAGAGTTAAATAAGAAAAAGAGTTTTAAAAAATCTTTAATCAATAAAACAGTACTGGAGGGAAAAATGGAAAAGAAATGAGAGCTATGGAAGAAAGATTTGGAAAGGGAATCAGCCGATTGGCATAAGAGCAACAAAATTTTATGCAAACAACAAATCCCCTGAATATATGGATGGACTTAATAGAAGCCAACAATTCCATGAGATACCAAGAAATACTAAGACAAATTCAAAAGACTGAAAAATCTAAGATATCTCATAACAAAAACAAGTGACCTAGAAAAAAGAGCAAAGAGAGAATTTAAGAATCATTGGAGTGTGTGAAAGCCATGACCAACAAAGAAGTTTAGACAGTATGGTTTAAGAAATTTTTATAAGAAAATTGCCCAGATCTCTTAGAACCAGAGGTCAAAGTGGAACAGAAGGAATACAATGGTTGCCTCCAGAAAGAAATATCAAAGTGAAAATTTGTAGGAACATTATAGTTAAAATCCACAGATTCCTGGTCAAAGAATAAAAAATACTGAAAGCAGTCAGAAAAGAATTCAAGTTATCAGAAGCCACAGTCAAAATCACCCATGATTTAGCAGCCACCACTATTAAGGAGCAGAGAGCTTAGAATATAAGATACCAGAAGTCAAAGGGTCTAGGCTTACAAGCAAGAATAACTCACCCAATAAAACTGAGTATAATCCTACAGGAGTTAAAAAAAAAAATGGGTCTGTAACCAAAAGTGCTTCCAAACATTCTGGAAGAAAAGACCAGCTGCACTGAATCTCTGAAGTACAAACACAGGAATGAAGAGAATCATAAAACAGTAAACATGAATGAATAGTGATAACAGTCTAAACACGGATAAGTTGCTTACATTCTAACATGGGGAGGTGATCTATGTGTCTCCTATGAGAAGAACGGAAAGAGAGAAGATGAGGAATACACTGAGGGGAGGTGGCAGGGAAAGGAAGGTCAGGGGAAATTATCTCACATAATCAGTCCAATTAGACATTGATGCCAATAAGGCAGGGGAGATGGGGGTGGGGGAGCTGATGAATGAACCTAACTTTCATCTGAACCAGTGAAGGAGGGAAGAATGTACATGCATATACAGAACTGGTTGCAGAAATATAACAGGGAAATAAGAGGAAAAGGAGAAAAAGAAGAAGGGATCTGAAGGAAAATAGTTAAGAGAATCAGTGCATAGTTCTATGCAAAACAAACTCTAAGGATGGACAAAAATATTTAAAGTTCTTTTTGAGATAGCAAAGAATGGAAATCTCTGGGAATGCCCATTAATGAGTGAATAGCCAAATAAGTTATGGTATATAAATGTGCTGGAATACTATTGACCCTGGATAAATCACTGAACCCTGTCTGCCTCAGTTCCTCATCTGTAAAATGGGCTAGAGAAGGAAACGGAAAACCAGTCCAAGGATCTCAGCCAAGAAAACCTCAAATGGGATCACAAAGAGCCGGACATGACTGAAACAACTGAACTTCAGCAACCATGAGCAATGGTTATCTTTCCAGTTATTTCTTCTAGTGCAATGTAAGCTCCTTGAAGGCAGGGACTCTTCTGATACTTCCTTCATATTCCTAGTGCCCAACATAGTGCCTGGTACATAATAATTACATAATAAACAATTCCTGAATTGTTGTTGAATTCTCTTACGAATTCCACAAAACCAGTAACATTCAGAGTCTCAGTAGGCAGTAAGAAAGAAGTCTGGGTCTATACAAAACAAAAAGATTTACTCATTTTCCTGAAGACAGTCTAGCCCAATGCCACAAAGCATCTTGGAGCATCGGGGCATGCAGGCAGCCTTCTGTTCACACTTCTTCTACGCATTTATCATGTTCTAGGATGAATTTTAGTCATTTGTGAATGTATCTGACCTCCATTAGGCCATAACTCTGCAAAAACAGGGACTATGACATATCTGATCTTTCCAAGAGTTCTACAGAGAACATCACAGACATTTCAGAAATGCAAAATGCAGGGATTTGCTGAAATCCTGGGGTAGATATGCCTTAACTACATACAGCCAGAGAATGCATTCCTCAATCGGTGGGATTCCATTTTTGGATGCTGGAAACCAAAATCATCTCATTTCTAGTTCAGACACTCATCTGCTTTCCATCCAAGTAAAAAGAGCAGATCTTGAATGAATCTGGACCACCACCCAAAGAGTTAACATTCTCCCAACCCTTCAGTAAGGTGATGTGACCCCAACACAAAATGCCACAGTCCATTAAGATACCAGGCATTCTCTTTCATGGCATCTATTTAAATATACACAGCAACAGTTTCAAAGAATTTTGCATAATTTAATCAGCCTTAGCCAATGCTAATTTAATGGGAGGCAGAAGAAAATTTATTCTCTTTGGACATTAAGGAAACAAAAGGAAAATCCAAATTACAATAGGAAGAAGCACAGTGCCTTTCACGCAGAAAATGTCCTTCAAAAGCCTTCAAAAGCTACAAAAACCTGGAGGGAAATAAAAAATACATTTTCTCGCGCTGGAGCTTTGAACGACCACTGGCATCAGAGATGGATTCTACTGCTATAGAGCCAGCGTCAGAAGCCACACTACACACTACACACTACACACACACACACACGCACACACACACTACACACTACACACACACACACGCACACACACACACGCACACACACACTACACACTACACACACACACACGCACACACACACTACACACACGCACATGCACACGCGCACACACACACACGCACACGTGCACACACACACGCACACACACGCACACAAAACATCCTGGCATAGGGATCAAAAACAAGGGGGGAACTGACTTGGAATTTCTGCAATAAAGAAGCATGAAGAGAAGTATTCTCATATACAGATTTCTGGGCGAAACAGGCAAAGGGCTCACCTGGACATCAGATGGGGAAAGATCTGAGTCAGGGAGACGAATTAGCAGGCTCTTGTAGGGTTCAGGTGAGGGTGGGAGAGGGGATGATGGCCCACACCAGGGGGGCAATGGGAGAGGGGAGTGAAGAGGATATATATGAGACATGAAGGTGAAAATGACCAGATTGGGTCTTGGATGGGTCATGGGAGATGAGTAAGAGTGAACAGTAAAGGGCAATGCTGAGGGTCTGAGGAGAGGTGACTGGAGGTGACAGCAACAAAATTCAGAAGGGCAAAGGCTCAAGTGGAAAGAAGATAAATTTTGGTTGAGATGCCAACAGGACCTTGCAGGACTGCAGCAGAGAGACTTGGCTGGCATCATAGCTCTGGGAACTGTTTGCAGAAAGATGATAATGGAGCTTACGGGAGCTGATGAGAACATCAAGGGAGATGGTCCAGGGCCTCTGGAAAGAGCCCTGGGGGGGGGGGGGGCGCCCAATCCCATATCTATCAGGGACAATGAGCCAGACTGAGGAGGACATAGGAGAAGAGAAGCCGCAGAGGACAGTGTCCCAAAAACCTACAGAAGAGGGTGTCCAGAAAGAGGTAGTTTAGGGCATAGAAAGGTCAAGAAGGATCAGGACTGAGAAAAGGCAACTGGACAGAGCAAATCATAGACTATTTGGAGAAGGAAGCGTGGATGGCTTTCTCACAGTTTATCCACGAAGGTGAGGAACAAAAGCCTGTCATAGCTGGTGGTGGACAGTTCAAATGAAGGATGGTGGAGACTTGGGCATGTTTCTGAATAGCAGGGAAGGACTCAGGAAACAGGGAGAGACTGCAAGAGTGGACATTTTATAACAGAGGCTATTTGTTGGAGATGCCAGAAGGGGTATGAAGAAGAGCTTGCCTAAGGGAAGAAAGGAATCACCCTGTAATTGTGATGAGAGTGAAGGAGGAGGCAGCAGAGAAAGCTCTGAGTGACTGAGATGGTAGGAAAACAGGGAGCTCTGGCCAATGGGATGGGTGGAAGGCTCAAGCAGAGATGAGACGTGGTGGAACAGCCACTGTGGAGAGTGGGTGGAGGACTGAGAAGACAATGTTTGCCTTGAAGTCACAAATTTGTAGTGGGTCCAGTTAACAGGTTCATGGTTTTCTCCAATGCTGCTCGTCAGTAAGAGCGAAGGAGGCCACTGGTCAGAGCAGCGAGGGTTGGGCTTGGTGAGGCATGCTCAGCAACAGGCCAAGGGAACAAGAGAATCTGAGGCAGAGGCTGAGATGAGTGAGAGAGGAGGCCCCGGGAAGAGCGAAGGGACCCTCAGTTGCTGAGTGCCGGCTTCCTCGGCAGGACCTCTCCCCACTGCTGCAGTCATTGCACAACTCCCTCTTTAGCTTCTGCCGACTTCAAACCAAGTTTCCTGTGCTTCTCACCATCTCTCTTCTTTGTGTCATTCCCTCTTACTGCACAAAATCATTTCCTCACCTTCTTATCCCAACCCCAGTGCTGAGCCAGGCCCTATGGGGCACTGGGGACTCCTTGTTTCTCTCTTGGATACCCAGGATGGGACTGCTGGGTTGGAAGGGACAGAAAGCTGAGCTGCTTTTCTTTCATGATTTTTCCATTTTGTAAACAGGAAAGTCAGGTATTTTCTCCCTCTGTAACCATCATCACTTCTAGCCACTGAGTTGGATTCAAACCCTCCCAGCATTCCCCTTGATGAGCAAACCTAGGCCTCAAGCTGGGTGCCCTGGGAGCTTGTGGCCAGTCTGTGGTGGTGGGTAGAAGGTTAAGGAAGCCCGCGGCTGCCCATTTTCCTGGAACTCCCCTCTCTAAGGGCCTGGTGATGCTGCTCTGCTATACTGGCCTCCCCATGTGCCCTAATGACAATCGTTTATGTATTTTTGTAAACCAGTGAACACAAAACCACCAAGTGGTGCTTGCACACCTCATCTACCTTAACCCTCACGGCACCTATGGCCATCTGAGGGATAAACCGGGCAGCTTCAGCCCCTGGATCATCTAGCCCTGGCAGCAGCCGCGGCTCTGATGCCTTCTTGTGGTCTCCCCTTCTGGCTGAGCCCTTGGCTAAGAAGAGGTCTGGGAGCTGGTTCAGTGAAAGCTGTCAAGGGCTGGTCTGGAGGCAATTATCCTTGGACTTACCTTGGAGTGGGTGAATTTGCTTCCTTTTGTGGGTTGGAAAATGGATCTGGACAGTCTTGACAAAGAACTGGATTCAGGTTTCTGCCAAGGGCAAAACAAAATAATTCTTTTGCTTTGTTCAGTGTGATGTGATGAGATCCGCCTTGTTCCAGAGCACGCCCTGGGTCACTGCTAACTAGGCAAAATATTAAAAGCCTTTCAGGACAAAAATTAGTGCCTTGGTCTTTAGGTATTTGGAAGGCCACTCCTTAAAGCTGCAAAGCCTTCTTTATTAAGCACAGACCCCTTCTTCCTCTAGGAACGTGAGTAAACACAGCTTTCTTGCTGTAGGTTAAAAACATTCCTCTCCTCTGGCAGAGAGAGTTCTTCAAGTCACAGACTCCGAGTTCCCAGATGGCGTGGGCACAGAGCTCTCTCTGACACAGCAAGATGCCAACAGCCTTCATCTCTGGGGCAGGGTGTGACACATAGAGACACACTGGCAAGGGAGTGAGGGGGGACTAGGAAAGCCCCCTTTCCTGCAGGAGGTGGTATCTGAGCTGAAAGGAGACAAGTGCCGATACCCAGATGGGGGATGGAGTACTGGCTGGGAAGAACATAAAGGCACCTGGAATCATGCAAGGAGAATGGAAGGTGCACAGGGTTTGGCCCAAGGGACACAGAAAGCTTTATTTATTCTAATTCTTGGGAGAAGAGCATCTGGAAACTGATGCACAATCCAAGGGTAACCGTAAAGCTTGTTGGTGTATTTTAGAGATAAGAGCATCTGCCGAGACAATCGGGGACTGGTGTCTGCGGCGGCACGTGCACCGTTCTTAGTGTCACTACACCTCCCTTTAACCAGCGGTGACGGAGGAGGACAGGGTGTATTTGTGTTTTTGTTTTTTGCTTTTTGGAGGGGGGAAGGCAGGGCAATTGGGGTTAAGTGACTTGCCCAAGGTCACGTAGCTAGTTTTTGTGTTAAGTGTCTGAGGCCGAATTTGAACTCAGGTCCTCCTGACTCCAGGGCCCGTGCTCTACTCACTGTGCCACCTAGCCGCCCCTGAGGGTGTATTTTTAAGGCATGTGAAGAATAGGAAATGTTATCTCACTCATGGCTGACTTTAGAAGGTGCCATTCCCACCTTATGGATGAGGAAACTGAGGCCTGGAGCCGTTAGGGGACCTGGCCGTCATTCAAGCCCTTGTTTTCCTGACTCCAAGGCCAGCACGTGATCCATTGGGCTGCCCTGCCTCATTCCTCTGCCAACTGTGGCATGTATCTGATACATCTTCTATGATGTGCCCGACGGTGACCGGGCCACCTTCTCCATCCATGGATGATTGCTGATCCAAAGCCTTTACCAAGGAAGCTGCACAGCAAGTGCCTGGGCCTGCAGAGTCCGGGGTCTTCCTTTCGTCAGCTGCAAAGTGAGGGGCGTGGCCTCTCTCTGGACTCTGGGAAAGTTCTCAAAGTGCTGTGACTTGGGACAAAGGACGGAACCTGTTGTTCAAGTCTGTTCCCCTACAACTCCCCTTTCCAGGTTTTCCACACACTGACTGTGTGAGGACAGGTGAAGGCATCTTCCATGAGAGGTGAACCCTCTGCCTGGGAAGGACCCCCCCAGAATGACAGGCCGTCCCAGAGCTGGTGGCCTTTGCCCAGCAGGCGGCCGCCCTCCCGGGCTCCTCCCCAGTCCTATGACTTGGATGGAGGGTGGGGTGGGGGGTGGGGGTGGTTCTCTTAGAAGCTGCTTTTGCTGAAGACTTTCCATCTCTCCATATCATACACCGCAGGTTGTTCACTTTCTCAGCCCCCGACGAACTCGTACGTTATATATAGACACTGAATAAGGCAAAGGGAACCGTTCTCTGAATGCTCCAGATTTAACTGTCATTTCCTTTAATAGAATTTTCTGCAAATAACAACAAATTCACAACATAACAGTGATGGATGAAATGCATAAGGGTTTTAGAGAAAATCTGACAAAACCCTCAGGAAAAGCGGTTAAAGTGTAAAAATATTATCTATCGGGGCATGTGAAAAAGGTGATCGCACAAGAACGTGTTACAAAAATAACGCTCGCTTCTGCTGGTGATAGCAACAGCAGGAGGGTCCTCTCCCGTCACATCTTCTGGGTGAGGCTTTCATGAAACAATGCCACCGGCGTGGGCACCCGCGGACACCCAGCCTGCCGCCCTTTCCACTCCCTCCACTGCGGAGTCGGCTGCCCGGTGCCAAAGCAGCACAAAGTGCCTCAAGAACGCCCGTCTCTGGGAAGTGAGGTCCAAGGGCCCCTGAGCTGTCAGGGGCCTCCAGGGTCATCAGCAAGGAGCCACTGGCCCGAGGCTGTGGTGCTGGCCTGGAGGGGGAAACAGGTCCATGAAAACCGCTTCCCTCTGCGTTGTGGTCAGCAAGTCTCTGCCTCCAGTGTCCATCTCGCTCAGACAGAGGTTTTCTTTAGGAAAGAGAGGCAGACTAAAACCAGCAGACGGGGCATACACCAGGGCGTAGAAGGTGACGACAGTCACGCTCACATTTGCTGGTACATAAACAAAGCGCTCTACACATATTCTCTTACTTAACTCTCATAAGAACCTGGGAGGGAAGAGAAGATTATCCCCTTTTACGACAAGAAAACAACCCCAGCAGAGGTGCCATGACTTGCCCAAGGTCACACAGCTAAGCAAGTGTCAAGGGTCAGATTCAAACTTGGCTTTTCCTGACTTCTCTCACATGAGGAAGTGTCAGAGAAAAGTCCTTGAAAAAACAAAGCTGGTGAGGGAAGAAGGCAGGGGCTGATCTGAGAGCCGGCCTCCCCCAGACCCTCAGCTACCAGCCCAGCCAGGGAAGACCAGCCCGCGGCACGTGGACGAGACAAAGCCCTACTCCCCCCGGACGGAACATCTGTGTGGAGCTCGGTGTTTGAGTGGGACACGAAGGCCTTGGAGACCCATTGTGAGCAGGGGAAGGGGCCAAGTGGAGCCTGGTCTAAGTGTCCAGATGTAAACGTGGCTGTTTCTAAAATAAGGCGATGGCATCAATAGGCATGAAAATCTCTGAATCCACATCCTATGGTTCCTGAAGGTCCTTGAACATGAATAATCACATGGAAACACTAAGCAAGGTAAGATTTTACACAAGCATTGGGCAGTTAAGATGCTCACCCACACCTGTCCTGCTGACCCATCAGGGATCACAGAGCACAGAGTTTTCCAGAGTAAAATCATACAAAAATCGTGACAGGTTGTCGTTGACGTCAGAGGTCAGTAAGTGGTTAGGGAGGTCGCTGACCATGCCCTGCACTGCCAACACGTGGGGCGCCAGAGTGAAGGGCACATCCCTGAGCAGCTCCACCACGAGGCCGCCACTCTCCACGGTCTGGCCTTCCATGTCCTCCGGAGGGCCCGATGTACTGCCATGGGGCTGGTCTCCCACATCTGCCTAAAGGGAACAAAAATCAAATAGGGGACCTTGTAAACAGGGCTGCAAGCTCTCTCAAGGAGACCCTCGGCAGCTTGGGCGTGGTATGTGAAAATACAGTGTCCAAGGGGGCAAGGGCTTGGTTCTAGAGGCTGCTAATCCGAGGGCTGCTCCGCTCCCCTTCCACCAGCCTCTCTGACTCCCAGAGTGGGATCTCATCTTCCTGCCTTTCCTCTCTGGCTGCTCTGGTCAGCTTCTTCTCCCCACAGATGGATTGGACTGGCTGCCTACACACAAAGACACACATTTATACTCACAACCACTCACACATATCACACCCACTCGCAATGCACTCACACACATTCACTCTCTCACACATCTCATGTACCACACCCAGCCCATCCATGCACAGACCCACATTCTCTTGCAGGCATGTCCACTCACTGGGGGAGCCCCAAGAGCTCTGTCCTGGGCTCTCTTCCCTTAGTGATCTCACTAGCTCCCACCCTCCACCCAGACAGGGTGGCAGAGAAAGAAGGGGAGGGGTAGTTGCTTCCATCTAGTGGGCTTTCACATTTACAAAGCACTCTAGAGGCTCATAGCAACTTTGTGACCTGTACCAATACTACCGCCGCTATAGACACGAGGAAGCCAAAGCCCTGAAGTGTGAAGTAATTTACCCAATGTCTCAAAGATATGAGGTGACAGATCTGAACCCAGAGTCTCTGGCGTTCTGTTCACTCTACCTTTCTATTTTCACAGAGCCTAAGAGCTAGAAGGGGTCTCACTGGCCTTTTGTCTGAGCAACACACAAAAGGAAGCCCCACCACAAAGACTTGGAGACCTTGGGGCAGGGGGCTCATCCTCTCTCCAGGCAGTCCATCCCCCAGGAGAGGGTTCTCCCAGATAGTCTGTCTCTTCAAAGGCCCCTGCCCCCGGCCGTTCTTGGTTCTAGGACCAAACGGAACAAACCCAATCTCTCCTCTGCAAAGCAAAGCCAGCCCTCCTGTTCCTCTGCAGTCTTCCCCAACATGCCCATTTCCTTTGAATGATTCTCCAGGCCCTGGCGACCTTCCTGACAGCCTCTGGCTGATCCTTGGCCTTTTTAAGCCACCCAGCCCAGATCTGACCCAAAGCTACAGATGACTGAGCTCAAAGAATGAGAACAATGATAGTGCAGCTCCCAGTTCTCAGATCCCGTACCCAAGGTGGCACTGGGGCCACATCCCACCATTGACTAGAATAAGCACAAGGCCAAATTAAGCCTCCGGATCTTTTTCAGAACGAATGCTACCCATCTCTGCCCTCCCCTCGTTAAACCTGAAAGTTGATTTTTTGGTGCCCAAAAGCAAGATGCTACCTTTATGTCTACTGAATCTGCCATGAATAGACCCATTCCAATGCTCAGGCCTGCCCTCCACACCCCACCAGCTTTCCCTCCCAGGCCATCCAAGTCACTGATTAGAAAGTGGCCAAGCACAGGGTCAAGTGTAGCTGCCCAGGGCCCTCCACTGGAGCCCTCCCCCACGGCAGCACAGAATTATTCACATCTTCTCCCAGTTCACTCATCCAGCTAGTGTGGAACCTACAGGAGGGTGTTACTGTTCAATCCCTCTCTCCATCTTCTCTCTAAGAGCGGTAAGAGACACATTATCAAAATCTTTGCTAAAATACGTCAGTCACATTCAGAGGATTTCTCTTTAAGCCCCAAACCACTGCCAGAAACCCCTGGGAGCTATCAAGAGTCAACAACCCACTGGCTGCCCAGCACCCTCGCCCCAACCCCCCAAAAGGTCAAATGAATACTTCTCTTCTACTGTTCAAACTCTGCTGACAGAGCATCCCCCCACTGCCCTCCATTCTGACTGGCCCACCCTGGTTGCCCACTCTCACCCCTCCATGGGAGATGTGTCCCCATCATCCTGCCTCCTGCCTCTCATCACCATTTTAACAAGCCTCACTCCTAATGAGGTCCACGGCAACTCACTACTGTGGGATTCTTAACAATCTCACCTATTTTTTCAATCTTTTAAAAAATTCCTTGAAAAACTGAGAGATCAGATTGGAGAGCTAGTCAGTTACCTGTGAAGTCCTATGGACAACAACAGGAGAAAGAGAACAGATCTGGAAGCGATTTTTCAGGGGCCTCAGGTGTGTGGAAACATAACAACTGGTTATTGTAAAGTGGTTCTGTGACTGAAAAGACGCCAGGTATTAGTGAAAATGAGGTCACCCTTGAGAAGTGACCAAAATAATGCCACAGATTCCACGTATTTACCTGATACGAGGATTTAAGCAAACACTTATTAAGCACCGACTCTGTGTTGAGCACAGCGCTAGGCACTGCAGGTAATGAGGAGGCAGCCCAAGGAAACCTGCAGAGAAGGAAATGCACCCCCCCCACAAATGGAAGGTAGCTTGTGGGAGCGGGATTTGAAGGGCTCTGAGAGGAAGGGGAGGGTGAGTCCAGGGAGAGGAAAGGAAGAGACATAAAGACAGATACAAAGTGGAACGTCACACCAGACAGGCAGAGACATGGGGGCCCAACTGAAGCCCAGCCCGAGGGCACCTGTCTGAACTGACGGTGTCTGAACCTGGAAAAGACCGTGAGAGGCACAAGGCAGGCTCTGCAGCTAGAAAGCAGCTTCCTCCAGCCGTGCCTGTGCCTCCTGTGAGGCCACCTGGCCAGGCAGGCACCGGGCTCGGTGCTGCACGGTCCCAGCCTTGGGGAGCTGAGGACCTGAAGGAGGGGACCACACACACACAAACACGTACAAGGCTGCATACGGGATGAGCAGGAAGTGACTGAAGAGGGAAGAAGGCACTGGAATGAGGACTTCCTACAGAAGGTGTGGAACCTACCGGAGGGTGGGCTCTTGTTTGGTACCTGAAGGAAGCCAGGGAGGTCAGTAGTTAGGAGAGTGCTCCAGGCCTGGCAGACGGCCAGAGAGAATGCCCAGAGAAGAGAGACTGAGGGTCTTGGTGGGGCAGTCAAAGAGGACATGCTGGGGAGGGGAGGGGCAGCTTACGAAGGGCTTTGAAGGCTGGTGAATGTGGCCTGACCAAATGTCTTTCCTCAGAATCTAAGAAATGTGAGATTATTTCACTGCCAGGTTTCCAAACAAGACTATCAAATATTCATTGGTTAGGAGAATACGGAGTATCTCCTGAGAGTAAGAGGAGGGGCAGAGATCACAGAAAACACTAATAAAGCAAAATCCCTGAACCCAGATTCCCGTGAGGCTCAATTCAGCCTCTGTAAGGCTGTGTTCCCAAAAGGGGCCGACCTCAGCAAGGCCAGTGAGGAAAGTGAACGTTGGCCTCTGGCTGTGAATCCACCCATGTCCTCAGGCCCCACTGGCCCCCAAAGGTGTCCTGGATCTCTCAGAATCCCTGAAGATGGGTCACAGCTGACACATCCAGAGTAAAACACACCTGCCCCTGACGACCTCTCAGCTTCTGCTGGGGACACCGTCCATCCTGCCAATCGGGTCAGTTCTCCCCCCACCTCGCCTCACCTGGTCTCCACTTAGACGACCACCACCCGCAGTAACTTCTCTCCAGGGTCACTGCCGGTCTCCCTACTGCTTCCCTGCCACCTCCTAACCACATTCCACAGAGTGCCCAGCTGGCATTCCTAAAGTACAAGCAGATGTAAATGCCCTCCTCACAAAGCTTCCGTGGCTCCCTGCTGCTACTACAAAATAAAGCACTGTTTGTCTGTGAAGAGAGGCCTTTACAAAATGGCTCAGACCCATTAGACCCAGACAGATTAAACCAGAGGTTCCCAAACTTATTTGCCCCCCCCTTAAAAAAAATACTCAGTGTCCTCCATGGAAATCTACTTTCTTTAATCCTTTGACATTTTTTTGAAATTTGTATCATTTCAAAAAAATATAAACTACATATATTTAAAACTATGCATCTTTAATAAGTTATTGTAAATTTGTGGGGTTTTTCCTGCACTGAAATTTTTGATGCAATCTTGCAGCATGTAATTGTATAGTACTATACTGTAAACAAATCATTACAGGCACACGTTCCTGCTGATGCATGTTAAACTTCTTGACAACACATTCGACTGCCAACACCTGCTTGTTAAGACCTGCTGGTGGACTTGACCAGTGATCAGTTATAACTTGCATTTTGTGTGTTTATTTGGAAAATAATGTAATCCTACGACTTAATTCTGTTACACAACAGATGAAACACATATGAATAGTTTTTCAGAATTTTCTTCTCTTCTTTCCTTATGCTTCCACTGCCCTCCAGTTAGCTATCCCCCCAACATTCCAGTCTCCCAGGGGGTGGTATCACTCTCTTTGGGAACCTCGAGGTCAGACTTTATTGCACCTCACACATGCTCTACTACCTGAGCTTCCTACTTCTTTGTGTTTCCCCAATATTTAATATGAGCTGGGCCTTCTGCTAAGCACGGACCAACACAAGAACAAAGACAGTCCCTGCCCTCCCAGGGCTTACATTCTAACAGGGGAAGACAATGCATAAAAGGAAGCTGAAAAGGGGAGGTGGGGAGAAGGGGTGTGCCTGAGGACACAGAGAGAAGTTCAGTCAGGAATAGACCCCAGAGAGGACAGCCAATGTGGTAGCTGGCTTGGGCTCTTTCCTGAAGATGAAGGTCCTGGGAGGAGCCTGGGGAGGAGAGGAGCCAAGTCCAGGGTGAGAAGGACACGGTGAGATGGCAGAGGAAGTCTGGAGAGTCAGGAGAGGCTCGTCTCCCCCCTGCTTGCTGCCACAGGCCTTGGCTGAGCTCTCCCTTTCTGGCCCCCTCCCCAAGGGGCAAGGACGGTAGGCAAGCATCACCATGGAGGGTTCATTTATCACTGGGCCAAATTATCTTCACAGTCACATCTATCAGAGTCTTGCTTTCTTCATGCAGGGGGACGAGGTGTCTGAGGAAGGCCACTAAGGTGGATGGAATGTTGTTCCACTGTATAAAATGCTTCTAAAAAGATGAGAGGAAAATCCAACCCTGGAGGTCTCATCTTATGTCCCTGTCTCAGTTGCTGCTGCTATTCCTGCTGCCCTTCAAACACTTTGAAGACATGTGCCCGTGTGCTTTCCTCTCGAGAGCCTGCATGGAAGGCAGCTGTGCTATTCTTGGGCTTGCTGTATGAGCTCCCTGCATAACCAAAGACTCCAGCCAGGAGAAGGCCTCTAGAGCCTTCTCAGTCTCCAAGATTGTGCTCAGAGGGGCAGCACCTACCACAAGCTGTAAAGCCAATCACTGTAGCTCTCCAGAGGAGAACTTTCTGTCTGTGGCCCTCTAGGTCCGCAAGTATGGTCCTTTGACTGAATCCAAACTTCACAGAACAAATCCCCTTAATAAAAGGATCGGTTCTGTAAAACTTGGGAATCAAGACAAAAGGCCATACATACCCAATGACCTAGAAGGCCACATGTGGCCTCCAGGCCAAAGGTGTCCCCCCTTCCACATTTAGGGGCCAGTGAATGCCTATGAACAAATGAATTACACCACTGACTGAAAAGTGTAGAAAATGAGATGTTCCAAGGTCCTTCCTGTTAAGGATCTGGCATGGCCACCACAATCACTACACCAACCCCAAGGGCTTTGCCTACCCTGGACTGGGGGTGCTGATGCACAGATCTTTCATCCTTTTTTTTTTTTTTTTTTTTGCTTTTTGGAGGGGGGGAAGGTAGGGCAATTGGGGCTAAATGACTTGCCCAAGGTCACACGGCTAGTAAATGTTAGTGTCTAAGGTTGAATTTGAATTCAGGTCCTCCTGACTCCAGGGCCAGTACTCTATTTACTATGCTGCCACCTAGCTGTCTACAGATCTTTCACTGTATGACATGTGATAAAGAAAAAATATTGTGGATTCATATCAGTATTTGTGGTCATTGAAAGTGATGGTGGGGGAGTGATGGGAAACGGGACACACAGAGTCCCATGACCTGGTCCCTCCACAGGGAGAAAATTACTCTGCCAAATGGGCCAGAACCAAAGCTCTCTCTCTGACAAGCTTCAAGCTTCAAGCTTCGAATGATCCCCCTGGGGACTCAATCTACCTACAACAGCGGTTCTCAACCTGTGGGTTATGTTCAGTTTGTAACAATGAAAATACATCCTGCATATCAGATGTTTACATTGCGATTCATAACAGTAGCAAAACTACAGTCATGAAGTAGCAATGAAAACAATTTTATGGTTGAGGGTCACCACAACATGAGGAACGGTATTAAAGGGTCATGGCATTAAGAAGGTTGAGAACCACTGATCTACAAGGTAGAGGCCTGCTACTCTGGCTAATCCATTACCCTCCTGGGCCCTGTTTCTATACCTGTCAAACCAGTAGCTGGAATCCTAACATCTCAACAGGCACTTTCACCTGTAGAAGACTTTACCACCTCCAAAGTGCTAACAGACCACCCAGGCTCTACCTGTGCTAGAGTCTGTGAGCTCAGGGTGGGCTGATCGGCCACAGCCAGATATACTGTGCCCTGATGACATCGGGTGCCACCGGGTCTCGTCTGAAAACGAAGGACAACCTATAACCAGTCAATAAGCTTTCACCAGCCTTTCTGAACAGTTTGTTCATCTCACAGGGACCGAGTCTCACCCTGCCAAGTCTGTGATTTTACATCAAGGAAATATGAAACTAGAAGTCATGGAGAATGCAAGGTAACCAGAGAAAGTATGAAGCCAAATTCTACGTTGCATGAAAAATCAACTGGGAAGATGGAAATGATTCAATAAGTTATTGCTGACTAAATGTCTCCCAGCCAGTCTGCTGGCTGCTGCTGATGTTACTACTAACACTACTACCGCTACTGCTACTGTTACTAATACTATTGCTGCTGCTGCTGCTGCTACTGTTACTACTAATGCTGCTGCTGCTGCTACTATTACTAAGACTATTGCTGCTGCTGCTGCTGCTACTGTTACTATTAACACTGCTGCTGCTGTTACTACTAACACCACTGCTGCTGCTGCTGCTGCTACTACTACCACTGCTGCTGCTGTTACTACTACCAAAGCTGCTACTGTTACTACTAACACTGCTGCTGCTGTTGCTGTTACTACTAACACTGCTGCTGCTGTTGCTGTTACTACTAACACTGCTGCTGCTGTTGCTGTTACTACTAACACTGCTACTGCTGCTACTACCACTGCTGCTACTGTTACTAATACTATTGCTGCTGCTGCTGCTGCTGTTACTACTAACACTGCTGCTGCTGTTACTACTAATACTGCTGCTGCTACTGTTACTGTTACTACTAACTGCTGCTACTGTTTTGCTATTGTTATTGCTGTAATTGTTACTAACACTGTTACTGCTGCTATTACTGTTGCCGCTGCTGTGACTGTTACTACTAACACTGCTGTTGCCCCCGCTGCTCCTGCCACCCTTCAAACACCAGACCAACCAGTGGCAATCACCACCCCCAAGTCTTCCATCCACCACTGGTCCCCCTATTGAATGACTGCAGCAAGCCAGGCACAGTGCATCACTGTCCCCTGACCTCAGGAAGCTCAGAGTCCCAATTCATTCAAATCATCTTCCTTAGAGCCAGTGCCTCCTTCATCCCTGTCCTCCCTAAGCTGTGGAGTCCAAGACTGAGTGCTAATCCAATGGGGGCTGCCCGGGGAGGTGACTGTCACTTGTCACCTTGTGCACTTGGGACCCTCAGTTGGAAAGCCCTGCCAACCAAACGCTGTCTTCCTGTGCAGGAGAAACCTTTTCTCTTGTCATCCAAGGCTGCTCTTCCTCTCTGGTCCTCACAGACACATTGCTCCCCCAAAGAGACAAAAGCAAAACAATCCTTCATGTGCCATCAGGATGATGTTTCTGATTCTGTTCCCAAGGCCCCATCTTCAATGTTCCCCCATGAGCCTGATTTTCCATTTACTTCTCACAGCTTTAATCACCTTTGCTGTGTTCTCTGGGCATGGACACAAGCAAACCACCCTCTTCCCCTACCCCCAATAAAGCATTCAGAGACTCTCAAGCAGCTTCCATCCTTTCTTGGGATTCCACATGAAGAAGGAAGGACCTCACTCTGCTGGTGAGGCTCTAAAAAGCTTTACCCTGAAGAGAGATTCCAAAGTGCCATGACCAACACCAGTCTTCCATCTTGGATTCTCCTTCACTTTCTGAACCAGTGAGAAAAGTCCCAGGAGAAATGAGGGCACACAGCAGGTGCTCAAGGAACCCAGCCTAGCTCTTCTGATGTATTCTGGGAGGCTATGTTCCCCCAGCCTGAAAAGCCCTCGTGGGATTAACCTGGCTATCTTCACAAGCGCTAACATTTCTGGAGATGTATACAGTTCTGTTCTCCCCCCAAATCCAGCATCAGACCTGGGAGTGCAGGTCCAGCCTACTTGTCTCCTGGTGCATCCCCTTTCTGTTGCATAGTTGTCAGCATTGCCTCAAGGGGAGGTGTGCCTTATATCCCAACATCACCAACATCCAAGACACAGGCCAAGGGAGGCCCAGACAGGCAGAAAGCCAGGGCAGTGTTTCCTGTTCTGAGAAACACACTTAAAATAAGAATAAGCCAAGGATGCACCTTCCTCCTTCCTCACAGCCAGGAGACTGGGTATTTGGGGTACCAGGGAGGTTCCACTACAACACACACACCTATTCAGTCTAGCAGAGAATAGGGTTTATGCATGTTTTCAGTATCATTGTTTTAGATATTACTCCAACTGCTGTCTGTTAAAGCTGCTGCTCTGCAGTTGCCCCAAAGGACGTCAGCCGTTAGCAAAGAAGGTGGGGCTGCTTCGGTAAATAGAAGGGGGGAAGGGGTGGGCTCCATTGTGGCGGCTAAGGATCCTTGGTGTCTGTCAGTACCATGGGGCAGGTGGGGGGTGGGGGCTTCTGGAGGACCTCAGGCTCATCAGCACCCCTGTAAATCCTGTCATTGCCAGCAGTAATTACTGTAGCTCTGCCTCCACAGGCACAGGCTGTCACACAGGACACTCGTATGGAACAAGGTGTCTGGGGGGGGCGGTCTTTTACTTTTCATCTTCCTCATCTTTGTCTGCTTGTTCTGGACGATGACTTGACTGACTCGAGATTAGAGCACGATATTTCACAAGCTTGGACGTCCCCATACAAATGACAATTTTGGATAATCACTTTGGTTTCAATTATGAGACATGCTTAGGCACATTCAAAAATAGGAACTTTGCTTCCTACTTTCATTGGACTTAGGTCGGGACACGACCCACAACAAGGCCCTTCAATCAGCGCACATGCACAGACAGGGCTCTCCTCACACCGCTTGCCCCAGGGCTGGGAGAAGGGGTGAAGCCGGCCCCATGTCTCTGTGAGCCTCAGCCCACAATCCAGGGGACATCCATCACCACCCCACGCATGTGTCCAGGCATCATCTCCAGCCTCTGTCACACAGAGAAGACAGACATTGGGAAGCAAGGAAGCCCCTGTTCCTCATTCTTGTCCTCTCAAGTTCTAGATGTTACTCTGCTGAGCAGCCACCACAGAAAGAGTGCACTGCTAAGCACTTATCCTGTGGTGTTCCACACTGCCGACAGGAGGGAGTTTACAAAGGACCAGGCTCCAGTCACTAGTCCATTTATTTAAAAGAAAAGGAAGGGTGGTGTAACTCTGGAGAGATTGCCTGATAATATGAACAGTGCTAAGTCACCACCCTGCAAGTGGCCTTGGTGCCAGTCAGAGGGCTGGAGGGTAAGAGGTGAAGTAGAACATGGCACGGAATGGGGAATCTGCCCCAGCACGCCTGCCTCAGTGCCACCAGGCCCAGGCTCATCTATCTTTTTCTGGGATATGAGGAGAGAACAGGATGCTTACAACCATGTGGGCCTACCTTCTAACAAGGAAGAGGGGATACCATCAAAATGGCTTCACTCTGAGGGACAGAGGAGGCCTGTTAATGTAGAACAGATGGGATGGGGGGGGCTTCAAATCCAGCTGCACATGGAGCTGGACTTCTGATATCCATGGAGTTTACACATGGCAGCCAGAGCACATCTCCAATCCCCCCGAGGAAAGCTGTGGGGGGCTGTGAGTGGAGAAGGAGCCAATGGTACCTCCTCCTCAAAGACAAGACAGCAGAGGGCTAGAAGGCAAAGAGAGAAAGCTTCTCAAGCTTCCAAGTAAAAAATCCCAATAGATTCTCAGAAAATGGAGGGGAAACGACCAGAGGCAGTTCAGGGCACAGCCTGATGAAGAAAGGTCATGGAATAGAAAGGAACTGAATCAAAACACTCCAGTAAAAAAGAAACAAGACCCCAAGTTTTAAGGGCTGCCCAGAAATAACGGATGAAAAGACAACTATGAAAACGAAAGAGGAAAAAGCAGGGAAGGTTGTCACCACAGCTGTGCTGCTCCATCCACATCCCCCGGTGTAAAACCAAGCACGAGCAGCTTTCCAGAAGACAGCTACTGTGGACAGCTTTCAAGGTTCTGATCACACAGTATAGTGAACACTCTTATTTATTTATTCCATAACAAATCAGAGCAAAACATTCCCAGTAAATCAAAGTACAGCATTCAAACAACTTATCACTAAGATGACCACATCACTAAGATCACCACAGTGGTCACAAAGTTTTCAACAAAGAACAATCATTTAGTAACTCAATCATTCAATCATCCTTAAGGAGGGACACAAAGTACAACAGTCAAAGTTCTCCACTCACGGGGCACACTAAGTTACAAATCAGTCACTTATTCAAAGTCTTCTTTTACCCTGATTCAGGGTGTTTTCTCAGATTCCCCGGATCCCTTCCATGGTCCCAGATTGTACCTGGATTCACCTGTCACCTGGGTTCAAAGGCAGACAGCTCCCAGGTCCTTGTCCAGCTCTCTGTGTAGTTACTGATCCACACTGGAGATCAGCTTCCAGTCCATCTCAAATCCTCCACAGTCTCTGTTCCTGGGAAAACAAGGCTTAACAAAGGCATCAATAGGTTCATACAAAGTACCAGCATCACAGTCATGCTTCCTCAGTCTTCGGCAGCTCCTGCTGACCCTCGGAAACCCTCAACAGCCTCAGCAGCTCTGGCTGGCCCTCAGACTCAGAAGAAGTTTCAGCTGGTTCCCAGAATCAAAATCACTTCATCCAGGTTCTCCAAATCAAAATCATTCTCTCCAGCCTGGGTGGGAGGGCAGGGCGGGGTATCTTTCCTCTTCAGCCTCCCCAGTGGCAGTAGCTTCTGCCTCCACAAAGCCTGCTCCAAGAAGATCTGACTCTCCTTTTCTGGGCTTTTCCTTCTGTATAGATGGCATCAGCTGCTTCCTGTTTCAGCCAACCCCTTCCTGTTATGTCAGCAACAATGATTCATACCTTTTTTTTCTTTAACAGAGGCTTGATTAATTACTAAGTGCTAAGTACCTGTTACCTTTGCCAATACAAAAGGATCTTCAAATTCAAATTATGTTACCATGACACCCAGGCAAGTAACCATGGCCTCAGACCATGACCCTTGCCTTTGGCCCTTAGCAGGGCCCCTCCCCTGAAGCCCTAGCCCCGCCTTCAGAGCCCACTGCAGGCTTGGTGGGAGCCTCACTCCGCAAGCTTTCTCCTCACCATTCTGAAAAGACTGGTCCCCAAAGACACAGTAAAGAAGGTGCTGCCTCTTACCTTGGAAGACTGCTTTTCTTCCTCCAAGGGACTAATTTGCGGTGATGCTCTCTGCTCATTTGCTGTGTCACCTTCAAAGCAAGAGGAATAAAGGACTTTACTGGTGTGTCATTGGTCTCGGCTGAAATTACTTTTTAATAAAGACTTTCTGGAAATCAGCTGGTAACCAGTTTCATGTTTCATAGTACCAAGGAAAACTGGAGCTTCATACAAACATAGTTTGCAAACAGATTCTGCCTGGGATAAGATCTGTTTGGCTACATGTAAGAAAAATTACTGTTGTACAGGTAGAGAGCATATCCACATGTAAACACATGCACACAAACAATGGGATGTACTTGTCCATCATAACCACTGGTTGTGAACAGTGGTGTAAAAAAAAAAAAGCTTCAGAGGCTGGGGAAGCTGAATCCCTCAATACACTCTGTGGCCAATCTTTCTGTATAGACAGGAAGCTGGTGGAAGGTCAGCTATTGCTGACATTCTCAAGCATCCTTACTGGCTAAGAACAAGGTCTTCTTGGAGACACCTGAAGAACCAATCCCTCAGCTGCCATAGTGTGTGTTCTCCGACACAAGCTTCCTTGGGATGTTTGGTTCAGGTCAGAATCTCCTTGAACAACTGCTACTACCAAAAACACGGGAAATGATAAAAGAGTTGGCATCCAATACAAATTACTGCCATTTTCCACGTTAAAAAATGTAAATGCATCACCACAACGTGGAAATCCAGAGTAGAGAACAAAGCTCTCTCCTCCCTCTCCAGAGCCCCACCCTGGTGTTGTATAAGCCCCTCACAACCCAGCCCCGTCCAGCTCTCCAGCCCCCCTGCCCTCCCCTCTTCTGCAAGTAGACGTGGTCCTGTCTTTTTGGGCACCGGTACACTGCCCGTTCCTTTGCCTGGAAGGCCCCCCCCTCCCGACTTCTATCCACTGGGCCCTCGATTGTCATCATCTGCCTGGAGCCTCTCCTGACCCCCATCCCCAGTGCTGAGGCTCACTCCAAAACCCCCTCCTGTTTGTAAATGTCTAAATTGATTAACATTATATTTATGCCTTTCCTTTGCAAGAAGGCGGAATCCAATCCAGTCTCAGACACTGACCAGAGGGCCAGTGTTGGGCAAGTCTCTTAGCCTGTGTGCCTCAGTGTCCTCACCTGTAAAATGGGGACAAAACACAGGCATCTCTCTCCCTGAGGTGGTGAAGACCACGAGGTTCCATTTCTAAAATGCTCAACACAGTGCCTGGCACAGAGGAGGTGTTCTATAAACGGGAGCAGTCATTTTGGTCACTCAGTGATATATCATCGGTGAATCTGCTATCTCCCCATAGGGCCTGCTTTGCTCTGTTTCTGCATCCCCACATAGTACAATGACAGGGGCACAGCAGGCCCTTCCCATAACGACCCACCAGCCAAACCAGGCCAGAGAAAGCCCCCATCCTGGGGGCTCCTGGCCGTTATTCTAGGCCAGACGGGACTTCTACTGGATTTTCAGAGAACACGAGATTGTCTTATCCAGCATTTCAAGCGACTTTTCCTTGTGCTCTCCATCGGGATCCCTGCCCTGCTCTCAGCTGTCCAGAGAGCTCTTTAACACAAACAAGGACAGGAGGGCCTGAGCCTGGCCTCACCCAAAAGGACGAATCCATCGGCTTCCCTCTCCAGCACAGGAGCCTTCTTGGGCTCAGAGGGCTTTCTGAAGAAGTGGAACATGGTCAGCGGCGTCTCGTTCCAGGCCCCAGAACGGATGCCACAGCTCGTGCCCCAGGAAACTGAAAAGCACAACAGAGACCGTGGAGACCCAAGGATTGGGGAGGGTGAGGCTTGTTGCAAGGGAAGAGGATGCCACCCCCGCACTGTGCGGCTTCCCCGTCGTGATTCCCATGTATCCCGGGGCAGCATGGGAAGTAAGTGGGAACTCGGGGGAGCTCTGTGGAAGCCGCTGGTGACAGAGAGGCTGTGACCAAACACCCAACCCCGGTTTTCCAAAGAAAAAGCAAACGCTCAGACTCGTCTGCTAGAAAGGGAGGCCCCAAAAGTTTTACATGGATTTTCCAGATGGCCAGGGCACCCCCCACCCCCTGTGATGTGAAGGGATGGGGGCTCACACACGCGCACTCACCCTCTCTAACATACGTGCACACACAGAATGACTAACACACACATCTGTGCACACACACCCCCAAACACTCTCATGCATGCTCACACAAGTTCACACATGTGCACGCACACTAACCCTCTCAAATACGCATGTATACAGAATCACACAAACCAAAGGCCAACCGGGGAGGGGGAGGGGTGGGGCCTAAGGCCCAGAGGAGAGTGGGGGAGGGGGCTTCTCCTAACAGAGGGGGACAGGGCAAGAACCAGAGCCAGGGCCCAACTCCTCTCCCAGGCCGTGCCCCTGAGCTCTGCTGCTCCCCTCCCCCCCATCCCTCCCAGGCAGGCTCCCTGCAGTCCCCCTGGGCCCCTCTCCAGCAGCAGAATGCCGGCTCCCTGAGGGCAGGCCACCTACCCTGCCTTTCGAATGCACTAGTCAACCTGGCCCTGACGGAGCACTCTTAACAGCCCCCGCCCTGCCCAGGGCCTCACCAGACAGAAGCCCCTGGACACCCTGTCCTGATGCTGTCACTCAGGTTAGCCCCACAGCCTCGGTCCACTCAGACCCCAGCTCCATTCCTGATGGGCCTTTTCCCTCGCCCCCCACCCCTCCCCGGGGCTTTCCGTTAGAATGGAAGGTCCCAGAGGGCAGGGGCCTGGCTCCTCTGGCTAGTGTTTGTCTTGCCGGGTTTACACTGGGCCTGGCACACGGGAAGAGCTTTGTCCCACAAAATCACACTGAAATCACATGTGGTTAGGTCAGTGTGGAAGGGCTCGGAGGCAGCAAGTCCTGAGTTCAAATCCAGCCTCAGATGCTTCCAGACGGTCGGCCCCTGGCCAAGTCACCTAGCCTCAGTCTCCCTCTCTGTAAAATGGGGGCAATCACAGGACCTCCCTCCCACGGGCCCACAAGACAGGCTTGTGGGCTCCTCCTCCGCGTCGGGGCACGTGACTGACACGCCCACCTTCACACACTTGCACACACGTGTGAGGAAGCCGACTCTGTCCCGCTGGGCCCAGAGGCCACTGACCAGTCACGCAAAGGACAAAACGCAGGCCCAGCCCGAGACAGTCACTAACTCCCCCTCCCTCCCTCAGCACCTGGGACCTTTCCCCGCCGCCCGCCTCAGTTTACCCATCAGTGAAATGCTAACAGCGGAGACCCTGGAGACCAGACTAAAGCGGGGGCTACAGGGCGGCAGAAACTGGACAGTCATGAAACTGGTCCTGCCCCCTCCCCTCCGGCCCCCACGGGGCCCCCTCAAAGGAGCAGGGGACAGGAGGCTGCCCGAGCGCAGGCCCGGGGCCAGGACGAGCCCCCTCCCTCGGCGCCAACGGCCGGGGAGGCGGGAAGGGGAGGTTAAGTGACTCGGCCAAGGGCGCACGGCTGCTCAGTCCTCCGGGGCCGCGGCTCGGGAGCACCCCGCGGACCCCCCCCCCCCCAGCTCTCGCAAAGAGCGGGCCCGGCCTGTCCAGGGACAGCGTTCATGTCCCAATGGCGGTTGTGGCGCCCAGTCCCCCCAACCAGGAAGGGTGGGCCCGCCATATCCAGGTGCTCGCACTCGCTGAGGCGCAGCCACCCCTCCCTTCTGAGAGGCCCTGCGTGGGCCCCCGCCGCAGGCATCGGTCACTCTTTACTGATGTGGAAGCCGAGAAGGGCCGCGCCCGCTACCGGCCCCTATGTCCCTAAGTACCTGGCCCAGTCGCGGTCGCCCCTCCTTCCCCTGGGGCCTGCTTCCGGGGCGCGACCCCGTCCCACCCTCTCCCGCCGAGCGCCGGGCGCTTCACTTCCGGGACGCCAGTCGTCACCAGGAAACCAACGCCGACTTCCGGCGAGCTCGCAGCCGACTTCCGGCGAGCTCGGAGCCGACTTCCGGGCAAGGCTGGGCCGGGTTGGCGCGCGGCCGCCGGAAGTCCCGCCCCCGGGCCGGCCCCAGGCCGTTTCCCGCCATGGCGGAGGTGCTGGAGCTGCCGCGGACACGGATCGGAGCCGCGCACGTGGCGAACTTCATCGACCGGCCCGTGTGCTTCGTGGGGCGACTGGAGAAGGTGGGAGGTGGGCTCCGGGCTCGCCATGTGTGTGCGGGGGGGGGTTGGTGAGCCCTTGTTCTGCCCCACCCACCGCCCGCCAGCACACAGGAGGCGCTTGGAACCGGGAGGAAGGGTGTGGGGGCGCGCCCCTCCCCCCAGCTCAGCTTCCGCGGCAGAGGAAACCGGGGGTGGGGGAGGGGAATGGGGACCGGCCCGGAGGTTGGGGGCGGCGGCCCGTGCCGGGACACCATGGCTGACGTCACGTTTATCGGAGGGCGAGCACCCCGGACGGTTAGAATGGACAATCCCCCCACCCCCCGTCGGCGGAAGGGCCGGAAGCCGTGGCACACCCGGGGTGTCCCGGTGCTGGGCCGGCTCCGCGTGGGCGCTCGCTGGATCCCCGGCTCCTCCTCGGGACTCCCCCAGAACGTCCGGCCCAGGGCCGAGTCTGAGCCCCTCTGCTTGGTTCCCAGATCCACCCCAGCGGCAAGTCCTTTGTCCTTTCCGATGGTGAAGGCCAGCAGGTCACGGTGGAGCTGGCGGAGCCGGTAAGTGCCCCGGGGGCGTGGCCATGGCCTGGCCCAGCCCGCGGTGGGAGGGGGGAGGTGGTGGCGAGGGGCGGGGCCGGGGCTGGGGCCTGGGGGTCGGGCCGGGCCGGGGCTGGGGCCTGGGGGCCGGGCCGGGGCCGTGGCTGGGGCCGGGGCTGGGGCCTGGGCTGGGGCCGGGGCTGGGGCCTGGGGGCCGGGGCCGGGGCTGGGGCCTGGGGGCCGGGGCTGGGGCCTGGGGGCCGGGGCCGGGGCTGGGGCCTGGGCTGGGGCCTGGGGGCCGGGGCTGGGGCC
>CM053585.1:551605560-551633072 GCA_028646515.1 Pseudochirops corinnae | reverse complement strand
AAATGTGTGTGTATATATATATATATATGTATGTATACATACATATACGTCTATATAGGAGGGTATATATGCATATGAATACATATGTGTGTGTATATATGTGTACAGGTATACATAGACAGAGGGCACAGGATCAATTGAATAAGAAGAGATGATATTTAAAAGGTGAAATTGAGAGGTGAGAGAGGAATATAATGAGAGGAGATGGGGAGAGACAGAATGGGGTAAATTATCTCATATAGAAGAGGCAAGGGATAACTGTTAAAATGGAGGGGAAGAACAGGAAGGCTCAACCTTACCCTCATTGAATTTGGCTTAGGGAGGGAATGACATACACCCTGAATTGGGTATCTTGCCCTACAGGAAAGTAGGAAAGAAGGGGATGAGAGGGGGATGATGGAGGGGAGGGCAGGTTGCGGGGGAGAGTAGTTAGAAGCACACACTTTTGTAAAGGACAGAGACAAAGTAGAGGACAGAACAAGTGGGGGGTGGGATAGGATGGAGGGAAATAAAGTCAGTCTTTCACAATATATCCACTATGGAGATGTTTTGCGTAACTACACATGTACAATCTATATTGAATTGCTTATCTTCCCAGTATGGGTGGGAGACGAGGGAGGAAGGGAAAAAAATCTGGAATTTAAAGTTTTAAAATCAAATGTTTTTTAAAAATATTATTATTATTATTTACATGCAACTGGGAAATAAGATATACAGGCACTGGGGTATGAAGATCCATCTTGCCCTACCAGAAAGTCAGAGGGAGGATGGGGGAGGATATAGGAGAGAGCAGATTGGGGGAGGGGGTATTCAGTGAGATCACTGTTTTGGGGTGGTAGGTAGGGGAAAGATGGGGAGAAAATTTGTAACTCAAAATCTTGTGTAAATGAATGATGTAAACTAAAAATAAACACAAAAGTTAATTTAAAATAAACAAACAAATAAATGAATTGCTTGAAGCAGAAGAGACACAGAGTAAAGATAACGGGCTAGAGCAAAATCTATTATGCTTCAGCTAAAGTAAAAAAAAAATAAAGCAAGGGTAGCAATTATGGTCTCAGACAAAGCAAAAGCAAAAATTGATCTTATTAGAAGAAATAAGGGGGGCGGTTAGGTGGCACAGTAAATAGAGCACCGGCGGTGGAGTTGGGAGGACCTGAGTTCAAATCCGGCCTCAGACATTTAACACCCAAAAAAACCCAGCCATATGACCTTGGGCAAATCACTTAACCCCAATTGCCCTATCTTCCCCCTTCCAAAAAGAAAAAAAAAAAAGAAATAAGGAAGGAAACTACATTTTGCTAAAAGGTACCATAGATAGTGAAGTCATATCAATACTAAACATATATGCATCAAATTGCATAGCATTCACATTCTTAAAGAAAACGTTAAGTGGCTTACAGGAGGAAATAGACAGCAAAACTTTACTAGTGGGGGATCTCAGCTTTCCCCTCTCAGAACTAAATAAATCTAACCACAAAATAAACAAGAAGGAAGTTAAAGAGGAGAGGGAGTTTTTTGCAAAGTTAGAAAAAACTGAATGGAAACAAAGAATACCTTTTTCTCAGTGGTACATGGCATCTGCACAAAAATTTATCATGTATTAGGGCATAAAAATCTCACAATCCAATGTAGACAGGCAGAAATATTATATGCATCCTTTTCAGACAATAATGCAATAAAAAAATGCACTCACTAAAAGGTAGTGGAGAGATATTTCCTTTCAGAAAATACACCATTTGAAAAAAAATGGTATTATGAATGCATTATAAATGGACTGCTTTTATTTTATCTTATGTAATTTAAATATACTTTCCCACTGTCTTTAAGTTGAATAAAATTAAGCTGCAAATTGATAACTTTGCTACACGACAAGGAAAATATAGATATTTACAAATGACTCAGAGGTTTGTATTTATAACAAACCTCTACTTGCACAGAACCCATGCCAGCTCAAAGTTTAGGGGAATACGCTTAATCAGTTGAGCATTTTTAGAATTACTACTACACAAATTGACAGTAGGTCATTCTTTTTCTTTTCTTTCTTTCCAGATAGATCTCTCTTTAAAGACAGATAAAAATTAATTGGAAACTAAATAATCTAATACTAAAGAATAAATGGGTAAAGGACAAATCACACACACAAAAATAAGTAATTTCATTAAAGAGAATGACAACAATGAGACAACATACCAAAATTTATAACATGCAACCAGAATACTTAAGGGAAAATTTGTTTCTCTAAATTCTTACATCAGTAAAATAGATCAATGAATTGGGCATGCAACTAAAAAAAAAAAAAAACTAGAAAAAAGAACAATTTTAAAATCCTCAATTAAATACCAAATTGCAAAACCTGAAAAACAAAGGTAAGATTGATAAAATTGAAAGTAAGAAAACTATTGAGCTAATATATAAAACTAGGAGATGATTTCATGAAAAAAGCCCAAAAACAGAGATGAATCATTAGTTAATTTGATTTGGAAAAAAAAAAAAAAGAAAACCAAATTGCCAGTATCAAAAATGAAAAGGGTGAATTCACCACCAAATGAAGAGAAAATTAAAGCACTCATAAGAAAATATTTTGCCCTGTTATATGCCAATAAATCTGACAATCTAAGTGAAATTGATGAAGATTCACAAAAATATAGATTGTGCAGAAGAGGAACTAGAATACTTTAATAACTCCCTTTTAGAAAAAGAAATTGAACAAGCTATCAATGAACTCTCCAAGAAAAAATCCTCGATGTCAGATGGGTTCATAAGCCAATTCTATCAAACATTTAAAGAACAATTACTTCCAATTCTATATATACTATTTGAAAAAAATAGGTGAAGAAGGAGTCCTACCAAATTTGTTTGATGACGCAAATGTGGTGCTGATACCTAAACCAGGAAGAGCAAAAAGAGAGAAAGAAAACTATGGAGCAATTTCCCTAATTAACATTTATGCAAAAAATTTAAATAAAATACCAACAAGGAGATTACAACAATATATCACAAGGATCATACACTATGACCAGGTGGAATTTATATCAGGGAGGCAGGGTTATTTCAATGTTAGGAAATCTATCAGTTTAACTGACCATATCAATAGCAAAACTAACAGAAATCATATCTCAACAGATGCAGAAAAAGCCTTTGACAAAATACAACAGCCTTTGCTATCGAAAACACTAGAGAGTATAGGAATAAATGGAGTTTACCTTAAAATGACAAATAATATTTATCTAAAACCATCAGCAAGCATTAACCAATGGGATAAGCTAGAAGTCTTCCAAGTAAAATCAGGGGTGAAACAAGGATGCCCATTATCACCACTATTATTCAATATTGTACTAGAAATGTTAGCTATAGCAATAGGAGAATGAAAAGAAATGGAAGGAATGAGAATAGGCAATGAGGAAACAAAACTATCACTTTGTGGATAATATGATAGTAGTATACTTAGAGAATCAATCTAAAAAACTACATGAAATAATTAACAACTTCAGCAAAGTTGCAGGATATAAAATGAACCTATATTTGTCATCAACATTTCTATATATTACCAGCAACACCCAGCAGCAAGAGATAGAGAAATTCCATTTAAAATAACTATAAACAGCATAAATTCTTGGTAGTCTACCTGCCAAGACAGACCCAGGAACTACACAAACACAATTACAAAACCCTTTTCACACAAATAAAGTTAGATATAAACAATTGTGAAAATATCAATTTTCCATGGGTAGCCAAGCCAATATAATAAAAATGACAACTCTACCTAGCTTAATCTACATGTTCAGTTCCGTACTAATCAAACTACCAAAAATTATTTTATGGAGATAGGGGAAGAAAAACAACAAAATTCATCTGGAAGAATAAAAGGTCCAGAATATCAAGGGAATTGGTGAAAAAAAAATGCAAAGGAAGGTGGTCTAGCTGTAACAGATGCCAAACTCTTTTATAAAGTGGTGACTACCAAACTTGTCTGGCACCAGCTAAGAAACGGACGGTGAATCAGTGGGACAGGTCAGGTAGACGAGACACAGTAGTAAATGACCAGAGTAACATAGTATCTGATAAACCCAAAATTTTCAGCTTCTGAGACAAGAACTCATCAACTGCCAAAAATTGCTGGGAAAAGTGGAAAATAGAATGGCAGAGACTAGAAACAGACAAATATCTTACACCCATATACCAAAATAAGGTCAAAGGCACATGGTTTATGTATAAAGGCTGTAGTACCATAAGTAGATTAGGACAAGAAATAGTTTACCTGTCAGATTTGTGGAGAAGGGAAGAATTTATAACCAAACAGGACAGAGAGAACATTCCCAAATGGAAAATAGATCATTTTGATTATATTAAATTAATTTTTTTTCACAAACAAAACCAATGCAACTGACGTTAGAAGGAAAGCAGAAAGCTGGGAAACAGTTTTTATACCCAGTGACTTTGATAAAGGCCTCATTTCTCAGGTATACAGAGAATTGAGTCAAATTTATAAGAATACAAATCATTCCCCATTTGATAAATGGTCAAAGGATATGACCAGGCAGTTTTCAGATGAAGAAATCAAAACTATCTATAGTCATATGAAGAAATGCTCTAAATCACTATTAATCAGAGAAATGCAGATTAAAGCAGCTCGGAGGTCCTGCCTCTACACCCATCAGATTGGCTAATATGGCATGCTGTGAAACAAAGCAGAACAAACAGACAAAACACAAAACCCTGGCAGGTAACAGGAGCGGTGGCCAGTGGTACCCGCCTTCATTTAGCATGATAATGGTGGTTGTGCATGAAGGGGCCGGTGCTGCATGGATACAGCTGGGGCTGGCCAGAATCTGCCAGGGAATTTGCATGGTGGGAAGCATCTGTTCTCTAGATTGGGATGCATATTTGAGGACTGCTGACAAAGGCTGGTAGGAAAGTCAGTGCCTGGGGCTGGGGCAAAGCTCATCCTGAGATCTGGTCCCCAGGCCAGAGAGACTTTCATTTCTCCCCATGTTGGGCATCTCCAGGAAGTGTGTCCTCTCCAGACAGCATCCCTGCAGAGCCCTAAGCCCTCCACCGGCTCTGTCTTCATGGGTGGTCAGTGGGGGAGGGGAGGGCATCCCCGGCTCCACAGTCAATAGGACCTGGGTTAAAATCCTGCCTCTGTCACTTGCTGCTTAGATGACCCTGGGCAGGTCACTTCTCTCTGGGCCTCAGTGTGCTCATCTGTGACGTGAGGAGTTGGCCTTTCCAGCCACCCTGGCCCCAGCACCATCTTGCTGTTTTATTCTTCCTGACTCAGCTCTTCCTCAAGGAAGGAGTTTCCTTATCCTTCAGATGGGGAGCTCCCTGAGGCTAGGCACCGTGTTAGGCCCCTTTTTGTATCCCTAGCATTTAGGATGGTGGCTGGTGCATGGCAGGCCCTTAATACATGTTGACTGGCAAATTTATAAGAATATAAGTCATTCCTCAGTTGATAAATGTTCAAAAGATATGAACAGGCAGTTTTCAGAAGAAGAAATTAAAGTTCTCTCTAGTCATGAAAAATGGTCTAAATCACTATTGACTAGAGAAATGCAAATCAAAACAACTGTGAGGTACCACATCACACCTACCAGACTGGCTAACATGACAAAATAGGAAAATAAGTGTTGGAGATGTGGGAAAACTGGAACACTAATGCATTGTTGGTAGAGTCGTGAACTGATCTGATAATTCTGGAGAGCAATTTGGAACTGTGCCCAGAGTGTTATAAAACTGCACACCTTTTGACCTGGCAATACCCCTTCTGGGGCTATATTCCAAGGAGATCATAAAAATGGGAAAAGGACCCACATTTACAGAAATATTTATAGCAGCTCCTTTTGTAGTGGCCAAGAACTGGGAATTGCAGGGATGCCTATCAACTGGGGAATGGCTGAACAAGTTGTGGTATGTGAAGGTCATGGAATACTATTCTGCTCTAAGAAGCAATGAGCAGGGGGACTTCAGAAAAACCTGGAAAGACTTCTATGAACTGATGCTGAGTGAGGGGAGCAGAACCAGAACATTGTGCAAGGACTAACTTTGATAGACTTGGCTCTTCTCAGCAATGCAAGCACCTAAAACAGCTTCAAAAGACTCAGAATGGAAAACGCTATCCACATCCAGAGAAAGAAATGGAGAGTTTGAACGCAGATTGAAGCAGATGGTTTGCTTTCTTGTCTTTTCTTTTCTTCTTTCTCATGAAGGGTCCCTTCCGTTGGTTCTACTTCTTCACAACATGATTGATGTGAAAATGTTGAATGTGAATGTGTAAGAAGAGCCTATATCAGATTGCATGCTGTCTGGGGGTGGGGAGAGGGGAGGAAGTGGGAGAAAATTTGGAACTCAAAATCTTATGGAAGTAAATTTTGAAAACTAAAAATAAATAAGTAACATTTGAAAATACAGTTCCGAGGGTCAGCTAGGTGGCACAGTGAATAGAGCACCGGTCCTGGAGTCAGGAGGACCTCAGTTCAAATCCAGCCTCAGACGCTTGACACACTCACTAGCCGTGTGACCTTGGGCACGTCACTTAACCCCAATTGGCCTGTCCTCTCCCTTCCCAAAAAGCAAAAAAAAAAAAAAAAAAAAAAAAAAATACAGTTCCTCCTTTTTACAAACAAATAAATAAATGTTGACTGACTGACTGACTGATAATTGCACTCTAGAAAGAACTTGCATATTTTCAGTTGTCCGAGTGAAGCTTCTGGCAGTGCTCACAGGATGCTCCAAAGAAGGCCCAAATCTGGTATTTTCCAGTGAACTAGAGTTGAAGTAAGATGTCTTCCCATGATGTCTCTTCTGAAAGACCCTCAGGGGCTCTTTTGCAGAGCAGAGATTGTTAGCATAAAGACCTGGGTCCCTTGTCTGGAGAGAATGAGCTTTAATTTTTGATGAATTTCTCCTTTTGAGGGCTGAGCTGGAGGAGGGGAGGGGCTGGACTTCTCTTTTTTATTCTCCCCCTCCCATTAAGAAAAATGTGAGTACCACTCTGACCTTAGCAAGAGAGAGGGGCTTGGGTAGCGCCTCCTGACAAGCTCTGGCAGAGAGGCCAGCTCCTCAAGGAATAGCCAGCACTGTGTTCTCCACAGTGCCTTCTAACATCACCATAACAACTCCCTTCTTTGCTGGAAAAACACATATTTTCTTTGGAATTTTGGCCCTGCAGCCAATCCAGGGGTTGCTTTGCAGTCTAGGAAGCAGCTGTTAATACAGAGTCACAAACAATCTTGCACAAAGTTCATGGCCGAGTTTGAATTTGGTCCATTTGTATAGTCTAGTCCTGCCCCTGGGGCCTCAAGGAAGGACTGCTAATTCCTTAGAGATTGCCCTTCTGCCTGGGCAATACCCCTTTGATATTGCATTTCTCAGGAGCTGCCCTCATCCCCACTTCCGCTGCCTTTGTCTCAGAGATCCCCAAAGAGGGGCCCTGGTCTTTTTCTACATCTCTTTTCAAAATCATCTGCCCTTTCTGTCTTAAAGTCCTGGTTTTCTC
Organism: Pseudochirops corinnae; assembly: GCA_028646515.1. Lineage (NCBI taxonomy): Eukaryota > Metazoa > Chordata > Mammalia > Diprotodontia > Pseudocheiridae > Pseudochirops > Pseudochirops corinnae. The sequence continues at coordinate 551,625,571 of CM053585.1, read as the reverse complement.
ATGCATCTGTAGGGATAGGAATTGAATCTATGATTTCAATCATAAAAGGAAGTCCTGGAGAAGGGAACTACACCTCAGGTCAGCACTTTCTTTGCAAGGGAGAAACCAAAGACCACCCAGGCTCACAAGAAGAGTAGGGTTCAGAGACAGGAAAGTCAAGACTTCTTAAATGAACCTCCAAACCTGATGAACTTTATGTTACTCTGACTCCTCGTAGACAAACTGTAACTAAGGCAGGGTGGTCAGTGCTTTGTCCAGAGTGCTGACATCTGTGCATTTTATCTCCTACCAACAGTCCCCAAAGACTACGACCCTAAACCTTCTGCCTCTCGGTCAGCCTAAGCCCCATGACACCACCCTGTCACCTTCCCTGGCTGCAGGCCACCCCCCTCGGTATCATCATGCAGTTTTGGCTCTGGACTCCAGTAGGCATACAGACCAGAATCAATGAGGATTAGACCCCTCATAGCGTGACTACACCAACTGTCCGACTGTCCTTTGTACCCCTGCCATGGTCTCCCCATTTGGACTGTCCATTTGCTGACACTGCTACTCTCCTCCAGTTGGTTCTGGTCCAATGAAAGAATAACTACCACACTCTGTGTACTGGCTAATAACACACCCATAAGAGGCAGGGGGTTGCGTAAAGAATACCCTGCCCCCTCTCTCTAGTACATCCAGTTGGGGAGTCCCTGTGCAAGTGATGGAGCTGTCCTCAGACCCACTGAACAGTGTCTCAAGTCTGCTCCCTTAGCTCTTCAGACTTGGTTTATTAGGGTCAGATGGGGCCTTTCAGCTCTGCTCCCTCATCAAACCCTGCTTTTTCCTTAAAGGCTTTCATCAGATTCTTCTCTCTCAGGCACTCCCTGAGGGCTTATGTCTTACATTCCAGAAAGAAGATGCCTGGAGAGAAATAGGTTTTAAGTAGTTTTAATTCAAGGAAAAATATTGATAGATTTTTACATGATCTTGGAAGAACCACATTATTTTTCCTCTGGCAGTCTTAGTACCAAAAATGACACATAAAGTTGTAGTCTTAGGAAACAAAACTAAACAAGAAACCCTTCTGAGCAACCCTTGAAAGGACATGAGTTAGTTCACCACCAGAAATGCTACAATATGGAGAGACTCCCCTCTCTAGAGAAATGGCTGAGGCCTTCCTGGGGTTCCCTTTGGTCCTGTCCATGCTCCTGCCTTGGTGCCAGGAGACTTTAATTAGGATATCTTGAAAAGTATCCTTGAATAACAACTTTCCAGTTGTTAAATTATCTCAAGCTGATGAGCTTCCATTGTCATGATAACAGTCCCAGCCACCCTGATGTCCCAGTGTGTCTCATTCAGGAGCCCAGGATCTCCATGCCCCTCATCCTGTTTGCTGAAACGTGGTCCATTGCCCCCCTCCCTCGCTACATGCACTGGGGTGGTTGGGATTCATAAAGTACGGGCTTGTTGGGGAGTACCAGGAATTGAGGCTGAACAGAGGGGACCCTGTTTCCTCCTCTTTCTAACAGTCATCATTGGCAGCTTGGAAATGAAACACATGATTGAGCAACATATGAACAAATTGCTCTCAAGAGAAGAAATCTAGGCTATCAACAACCACATGAATTCCTAATAAGCAGAGAAATGCAAGTTAAAGTAACTTTGATGTTCTACTTCATACCCATCATACTGGCAAAGCTGGCTCAAAGGGGAAGGACAGATGTTGGAAGAGTCTTGGGAAACATGGGGATGTTTATGCACTGCTGGGGAGCTGAGAAGGGGCACATTCTGGAAAGTGATTTGGAACTGTGCCTAGAACCCTTGGCCCAGCAGAGCCACCAATAGGTCCATATCTCAAGAGCAAAGAGAGAGGAAAGGGACCCATGGGCACTGGAATATATAGTAGATGTGGGGATGCCCATTGATTAGGGGTTGTCTGAACAGTATCATGGATAAATGCCATGGAACAAACCCTGGAAAAATGTGTATGAACTGATGCAGAGTGGCATGAGCAGAACCAGGAGAAGAAATTATACAACAACATTAATGTTGTAAAGACAAATAGCTTTGAAAAGCTGGAGAGCTCACTGAAGGGGTGGTGGTCCACGACTCCAGAGGCAAGGGCTGCCCACCTTGGGACAGGACAGTGAGGCACAGAGCAACATGTTCTACTTGACTGTGTGTGTGTTTTAGGAGGGTGGGAAGGGGAGAGGAGATATGGGCGAGAGAAAGGAAATGCTTGATAAATACAAATGTGATTAAAAACAAAGTGTGCGCATGATTTCCCGTGCATGAGCCAGGCTCAGTGTCTGCCTTTTTAGCAGGTCTGCCAGCAAACTGACTAGCTGCCCAGGCTTTTACAAGGGAATATTCAGGAGAATGGAAGGCAAAGTGGAGGGGAAGCCAGAAAGGCACCTGCCTTCTTCCATGAAGTCAGCTTGTTTGAACCACATCCCTTTGCTGCAGACCTGAACCCCAGCTCTTCCAAAAGGCTTTGGGAGACCTTCCTGAACTGGCTCTAAGCTACCACCTCCAGTCACCTTTGCCAGCCCTTCTTAACTCAAGTGCTCGGTTCTCTCCAGCATGTCCCGTAGAGAGCTCATCCGTCCGGATTTTGACGAGTCGTTTCCCCCACTAGACTTTGAGCTCCTTGAGGGCAGGGGCTAGTTTGCCTTTGCTAGCACTTCTCTCCCCACACACACATACACATACTAGGTGTTTAATGATTATCGACTGGGAGGCAACATCTAAGCAGTCAATATTTTATTCTGATGGGGGAATGGAAAAACAAAGTATGGCCACTCCTGTGCTTACATTTACTTGCTAGTCTGGTTTCACATCGGTACTTGATGAAATGCAATGATCTTCCCCATATTAGTTTTATTTCTCCATAACATTCTCTGCTCCACAGCTAATTCTTGTCCTGTGAGGAAGGTAACTTGTTACTCTGCCTTTTCATTCTTATACCTGGCTTTCCACCAATGAGAGTCTGGAGTCCTAGCTCTTCCCCTGACTGTGTAGCCTTGAGTAAGTCACTCGGATCTCTGGAGCAGAGCTTCAGTTATCAGACTGGAAAGTGAGGGCTGTGGGGCAGGCTGCTGGTTGGGGCTTTTCCCCAAACCTCAGAGCAGGCTCCAGAGCTTCCTGGGGAGTAGGAAGCAGGGCTGGTCTGGTCTCCATCTATCAGCCAAACCTGGGCAAGCAACAAGTCCACTGAAGAAGCTACTGCTTGTGGGCCAGCCACTGAGGGCTGACCTTCATGACGATGTGCCAGGGTCAAAGCCAAAGTCATTGATTGACTCCTGGGTGCACAGAGCAAGGTTTGATGGGGTGTCATGACATTTCATCATCACAGAGTAACAAACAAGCAAAAGCAGTGATCCTAAATGCCCATGCTGGCCTGGCCTGGGCCCAGAAGGCTGGGGCCAGGACTGGGAGGTCATTTGGCCTGGCCCAAGTCTTTTCCTTGCCCATTGGATTGGCTCTCTGGCTCCCTTCCTTCCCTGCCTCTCTCACCCTAGTGTCTACTCAGTTCCTCCAACCTCAGTGGTTGGAGGCCTCCAGGTGCATCTGCTATTTGGAGATGGGACTGCCCTGTGGCCATGTGGGACACCTGGGGTCCAACCAACCTCTGACCATGGTTGTCAGACACTAAGGCAGCTGTAGCTGGCAGGGAAAAGTGGAAAGCAGGCAGATGGGGATTGTACTGCACAGGACAAGCCTGAAGCTAGTCGTTTTTTTCAAGAGAAGGAAACTGCCTTTAAGAATGTGGATGTAAGCAGATTGGCTAAGATGACAAAACAGAAAAATGACAAATGCTGGAGAGGATGTGGAAAAATTGGAACAGTAATGCATTGTTGGTGGAGCTATGAAATGACACAACCATTCTGGAGAGCAATCAGGAACTCTGCCCAAAGAGCTATAAATAATTGTATACCCTTTTGTTTGGGATGAAAAATACCCTTCACCCTTAATTTAATGAAAAGAAATAAACACAGAGATCTCCTAGGATAAGAACAGGACTTTTTTCTCTTCCCCGGGAGAAGAGGGCGGTCTTCCCCATGACTCATCATGGAGAAGAGGCAAGTTACAAAAGATAGTGCTGGAATTTATAACCTAACTTAGTCAAGACCCCTCCCGGACTGTTTCCCCTCTCATTGGTGGAGAGGCATGCTTCACCAAATACTTCCCCAACTGAGACAGCAAAGAAAGATAAGGGGAGCGTCCCACCAAGGCGGGAAAACAAAGGATGATAAAAGTGATTGACAGAAGCAATTTGAAAAGTTAACCACCCCATATTGAGAAGTTTTCACTCATCCCATACACTTTGACCCAGTAACACCACTTTTGGGGTTGTATCCCAAAGAGATCATAGAAGTGGGAAAAGGACCCATGTGTACAAAAATATTTATTGCAGCTCTCTTTGTGGTGGCAAAAAACTGGAAATATAGGGGATGCCCATCAATTGGGGAATGGCTAAACAAGTTGTGGTATATGAATGTTATGTTATACTATTGTGCTATAAGAAATGGGGAGGAGACAGTCTTCATATTTACCTGGAAAGTAAATCAGTAAAACTGCTGCTAAGTGAGAAGAGCAGAACCAGGAAAAATTTGTACACAATCACAGACACATCATATGTGTGACGACCAACCTTGATAAACTGGACTCTTCTCAGCAACACACAGCTATAAGACAACTCTACAAATCTCAGGATGGAAGGAGATGTCTACATTCAGAGAAAGATCCAGAAAGAACAGAGACTAAAGAGAGATGGAGACTGACACAATCTACATGCTATCGTTCTTTTTCATGTTTGGTTTTCTTTCTTTTTTTCCCATTGTTTACTCCATTGGTTACAACCCTTCCATACAACCAGACTAATGTCCAATGTGAAAGTATTTGCAGATCCTATACCTGATTGCACACTGCCATGGGGGGCGGGGAGGGAGGGGAGAAAATTTGAAACTCAAGGGACTGTGGAACTGAATCTTGTAAACTAAAGGTAAATAAACAAATGAATGAAAAAAAAAGAATGTGGACGTAAGGACTAGGACCTAAGACTTTGATGTCATGTCTCCATTTGGTTATCATTCAGACGTGCTTGGTGTTTTCCGTTGTCCTGCTCTGCACAGGTGCAGGGGTGCGAGTGTGGGGGTGGTATGGAGAAGGAAATCTCATTCATAGGAAAGGAAGTGGACCCTTTTCTGGTGGGACCTTTGACCTTTTGGCTGCCAGTGCCTTTGGATCCTCAGGACAGTCTAATTGCTTTCTAGTTTTTCTAACAGTCTAGGTCAGAGGAAGTCCTTCCAAAATTTATCAAACTGTGGACTACTGTGGCCAATTGTTACTGGGTCTTATCTAGCAGCACAAGGTAGTGAGTAGAGTGCTTTATGTGGAGTTGGAAGGCTTGGGTTCAAATCTGACCTAAGATACTGGCTGTGACCCTGGGCAGGTCACTTAACCTCTCTCAGCCTCAGTTTCCTCATCTGTAAAATGGTCATAACACCATGAGGATCAAATGAGTGAATACATGGAAAGTGCCTTGCAGACCTTGAAGTGTTCAAAAGGCTTGATATTATTCCAGGACTCGGCTCAGAGCAGGTTACAAGTTGTCTGAGAGCTGGGCAGTCCAACATCCTCGTCACAAGTGGCAGCCAGGGTTCAGGATCAAGTCATCTAACTCCCCAGCCAAGGTTCTGTACTCTATTGCCTCCTTTCTTCTTCACTGGTCCCCTTGAGAGTTCAGACCCTTGGTCCTTACTTTATTTCTGTAAAGTAAATTCCCTGACAGTTTGGTTGGTACAGCAGTAAACATGAGTTAATTTGATGCCATGGCATAGCCCAGTCATCAACAATGAATAGCTGTCCAATTATTTACTTCTTTTAGATCTATGGGAAGGGTCTTGTCGTTGTATTTAAATAAATATTGAGTGTGTCTTGGTAGGCTGAAATAAAGCTGTGATTTTTGCTGTTGTTACGAGTGGAATTTCTCTTTCTGTTGGGGTTTGTTAGCTTACAATAGAAAGACTTGTGATTTTTATGGGCTTATTTTGTTCCGACCCTTTTACCGAAGTTACTTTTGCCATTAATTATCTTGATTCATCCCATGATATATTTGGAAGAATTTCTAAGTAAATTCCCATGCTTTCTGCAAAAGGACAATTCTGTCGCCTCTTTGCTGATATTATGTAATGTTAACTTTTCTTTCTTTTCATAAGATTGTCAGTAGTATTTCTAGATCTTTGTCCAAAAATTGTGCAGAGGGGACATCCTTGCTTACTCCTATACTTACTGGGAGAATTTCCAGCATTATTCCATTACAAATAATGCCTGCTTTTATTTACATATTTATTTTTGCCATTCTTTTTGTAAATTTTAAGTTCCAAATTCTATCCCTCTCTTTAGCCCCCTCCTCCACCCACTGAGAAGGCAAGCAATATGATATAAATTGTACATGTGAAGTCTTGGAAAACATTTCAATTTTAGCCATGTTGCAACAAGAACTAAAAACAAAAACAAGAAAAAGCAAAAAAAGTTTAGATAGCATGTTTCAGTTTGTACTCACACTCCATCGGTTCATCTGGAGGCAGATAGCATTTTTCATCATAACTCTTGAATTGTTTTGGATCATTGTATTGCTGAAAATAGCTAGGTCATTTACAGCTGATCCTTGTACAATATTGCTGTTACTGTGTACAACGTTCTCCTGGTTCTGCTCATTTCACTTTGTATCAATTCATGTAAGTCTTCCCAGGTTTTTCTGAAGTTATTCTGTTTATCATTTTTTTTTTTTGCTTTTTGGAGGGCAATTGGGGTTAAGTGACTTGCCCAAAGTCACATGGCTAGTTAGTGTGTCAAGTGTGTGAGGTCAGATTTGAACTCAGGTCCTCCTGACTCCAGGGCTGGTGCTCTACTCACTGTGCCATCTAGCTGCCCCTTGTTTAACATTTCTTAAAGCACAATAGTATTCCATCACAATCATATACCACAACTTGTTCAGCCATTCCCCATTGATGGGTATTCCCTCAATTTCCAATTCTTTGCCACCACAGAGTTGCTATAAACGTTTTTGCTCATATAGGTCATTTTCCTTTGATCACTTTGGGATACAGACCTCGTGGTGGCGTTACTGTGTCAAAGGTTTTGTAGTTTTTTAGTCCTTTGAGCACAGCTCCAAACTACTCACCAGAATGGTCAGACCAGTTTACAACTTCAGCAGTGCATTAGTGTACTCATTTCCCCACATTCCCCTCCCTCCCATGTTTGTCATGTTAGCCAATCTGATATGTGTGAAGTGTTATCTCAGAGCTGGTTTAATTTGCATTGCTCTTATCAATAGCGATTTAGAGAATTTTTTCACAGGACAATAGATAGCTTTGATTTCTCCCCCCCCCCCAAAAAAAAACAAAACAAAACCCTTCCTGTTCACATCCTTTAGCCATTTGTCAATTGAGGCATGGCTTTATTTTTTTAATAAATTTGTCTCCGTTCCCTATATTTGAGAAATCAGACTTTTGTCAGAGAAACTTGCTGTAAAGTTTTTCGAGTTTCCCGCTTTCCTTCTAATTTGGCTACATTGGTTTTGTAATCGTCAAAGCCTTTCAATTTCACTTAATCAAAAGGACCCATTTTACTCCCTGTGAGCCTCTCTACCTCGCTGCATCATAAACTCTTCCCTTTTCCGCGATCTGACATGCTCCTCTAATCTGCTCACGACATCATCCTTTAAGTCTAAATCCCTTCTCCATTTTGGCCTTATATTGGTATGCAGTAGGAGGTGTTCTTAGTTTATAAGTTCTCATTTTAAATATATATTCTTGATCATATTAATCATTCCTTGGTTCCTATAGTTTTGAGAATTTTTTTCTTCCACACAGAAGAGTTTTGTAGTTTGTGGAAGGCTTTTCCCTGTGCCAGTGCCTACAGCAGGCAGACAATTATAAAGTCAAAATGGCCCTTGGCTCCCTATTGCGTTCTGGGTCACTAGGCCATGTGTCAGTCCTTTAACAGGTCAGAATCCCTGCAATGTTCATTAGTAGACTGATGCTTTTTCCGTGATGACAAGTTGGGAGCTCCCTGCTTGAAATCTGAGGCTTATTTATAAATAACATTTAAAAATGAAGGGTAGTTGTTTTGAAATTCTTTTTGCATGTATATTTATTTGAATGAGTTACTGAGTATTTGCCATCTTTGAAGAGCCAGAGAAGCAGCTTTGACTGAAAACTTTTAGATGAAATGCCTGGAAAATACTCTCCCTGAGCCAGTTTGGCCCTCACTTGGGAGAGGTTTCTTGTGAGATGTAGTTGGAACTTGTGGTCCATAGAGAAGGGATTTAGCCTGACTAGACACAACTTTGAAGGGATGCCCATCAGTTGGGGAATGGCTGAACAAGCTGTGGTATATGATTATGGAATACTCTTGTGTCATAAGGACGAGCTGGTAGAGTTCAGAAAACCTGAAGGCTTAAATGAACTGATGCTGAGTTAAGTGAGCAGAACCAAGAGAACACTGTATACAGTTAACAGCACTGTTGTACAATGACCAGCTGAGAATGACTTCACTCTCCTCAGCAGTATCAAAGACAGCTACAAAGGACTCATGCTGAAAAATTCTATCCACATCCAGAGAAAGAACTGATGGAGTCCAAATGCAGACTGAAACATATTATTTTTCGCTTCCTTTCTTTTTGTGTGTGCCTTTTTTTCTTTTGGTCTTTCACAACATGACTAATATGGAAATGTTTTGCATGACTGCACACGTATAACCTATTTAGTAAATTGCTTCCTACCTCAGGAAGGGGGAGGGAGAGTTTGGACAAAATTTTTTTTAAATGAATGTTTACAGTTGTCTTTATGTGTAATTGTGAAAAAATATTTAAAAAGGAATGTACAGTAGTTTCAGTTCCTCAGTGAGAACGATGTGGGTATTCCCTGTGTCTACATTGCCAATTACAAGCCGGCTGATTTCGATGTTCCTCATACCCACCTCAGTACTTAGGCTGTGGCAGTCCCCAGCATCTGGGATGCTCTCCTTCTCTGCCTTTGCCTCTCACAAGTCCTGGCTCCCTTCAAAACAACACAAGCAGCATCTCCTGCAGGTCTTTGTGGGCTTACCTTCCTCCATCCCACCTCCTAGGGCCTTCTCCTCTCCAATGATTTTTTCTTTGTCTAATGTTCATACCACGCTTCTATGTCCAAGTTGCTCATGTTACCTACTCTGTGTGTATCGAGTATGGGCCTGTGTCTAGACCCACCATCCCCTATTACAGCAGTTCTCAACCTGTGAGTTATATTCAATTTGTGACAATGAAAATACATCCTGCATATCGGATATTTACATTACGATTCATAACAGTAGCAAAATTAGTTATGAAGTAGCAATGAAAATAATTTTATGGTTGGGGGTCACCACAATATGAGGAACTGTATTAAAGGGTCTTGGCATTAAGAAGGTTGAGAACCACTGCCCTATTAGGATGTCACCTCTTTTGTGGTCAGCACTTCTTAAATAGCTGGCAACAAGCTCAAAAGGTCTGAGGTGAGCTCTCCATAGCCCCCACATCTTGGAAGGAGGCCATCACCATCCTCCTGCCACCTGGACTCACCCCCCCCCCCCCCCCAGCCTATCTTGTCTCTGCCAATTTTGTAGCTTCTCCTTCCGCCAGCGGGTGGCCCCACCCCCCTTCTGTACAACCTCAGCTGTTCCTGGTTTCCTCTGTTTACCTTTCTGGGGGTGGACACATTACTCTTCCTCACCCACTTTAAACTGGAGTCTGAGTGTTTACTGTCTGAACGTCACTCACTGACTCTCAGAGAAGACATCACTCTCACCTCCCAGCTTGGAATGCCTTCCCTTCTCACCTCTACCTTGGGGCATTCCCATTTCTCCTACTTCCTATTCCTATAGACCTTGCTGGATTCCCTCTCCCCAAGCCTGTGTCCTTATTATGATCTGCCTTGGGGGCAGGGGCAATGCCCCCCTTGTCTCTGTATCCTCAGCACCCAGGCCAGGCTACCAGAGAAGGACCTTAGAAGAAGCCTGGTTGGATTGTATGAAACGGATGGTGGGAGCTGCTGGCCCGGTCCAAACAGCAGCCACTAAGGCTTTCTTCCTCCCGGAGAGGACTCCGGACCTTTTCACACTTTTTGTTGGGGGGGGGGAGGGAGGAATGCTGCCTGATCTTCCCTCGCTCTTTATCCGACCCTGCCATGCCTTCAAGCTACCATCCTATACCTTCCTCCTTTCACTGCCAGACTCCTAGAAAAAAAGCAAGCTGCCTTAAGGCACCATCTTCCTATACCCCCACTCACTCCCCGCTCTCCTGCAATTCAGTCTCTGACCTCACCACTCAACCCTTGACTGCCCCCTCCAAGACCACCGCTGGTCTCTTAGCAGCCAAATCCCACGGCCTTTTCTCAGTGGGGAGTCTTCCTGATGTGCTGGCAGCTCCGGGGACCGATCCTGTCCATTCGCAGCCTAGTCACATGGGGGTGTACCCCAATTCCCTGTCCTGCCTTGGGGATCCCTACATCCGGTCCTTCTTTGTCGGCTGTATCACGTCTCCTCACATACTGGTGGCCGACCGGCATCTGGATGACCCACGGTCACCCGACTCTCACATGCCCCGGAGGAGGACCTCCTCGGCTTGCCGCTGACCCTTCAAGTCTCCCTTCTACCAGAGCCTCCCAAGGGTGCCGGGACCTCCCGCTGTGCCGGACCTCCCGCGGCGCCGTGGGCGGAGACTCGAGCCAGCCGCTGCCTCCCACGTGCCAGGCCGCGCCAACAGCGGGCTAGAGGCCCGAGGCTTCCCACGCGCCACCCCCCCTCCTCCCCGTCTGCAGCAGCGCCCACGGCCGAGGCGGAGGGCACCCCCGGCGCTTAGCCTCGTGGGGCTGCGGGCCAAACCAGCCACGCGCCACACCTCCCCGAAAGGGCGCGGGATCCTGGTAAGTGCTCCCGGGAGGCTTTCCGAGGACCCCCGAGGGTCAGGGCTAATCGGCCAAGTCGCGGGAGGGATGCTGGGGACCGGCAGCAAGAGCCCGGCCCCTCCCCCTCCCGACCCCCCGCTGGGCTCCTCCAGCTGCACTTGGGGGATCCCTCGTCCCTTCCTTCCGTCCCTCGCTGCTGGGAGCCTGCTGGGGCCCGGGTTCCAGCCGCGGTTCCTCGGCGACTTAGGGGTGGGGGAGGCTGGTGTCCGGCCGCGATCTCTTCCGTGAAAAGAGGCAGCTTTCCGAAGGTCTCCTGCGGAAGCTACACTCTATGCAGGGCTCCGAAGGCAGGTGCGCCGGGGCCTCGGAGGAGCGCGCACGCGCAGACCCCGCCTCTTCTCCGAGGCTGTCAGACGGACGCCCCGCCCCGAGGCGCCACCGGGATCTCCATTGGTGAGCGCACCCGTCGCTCCGAGCCGGGACCAATCGCGGAGCAGCAGGAGCAGCGGCCGTGTCGGGGCGCCGGGGGGCGGTGTCAGGCGGCGGCTACGGCGGCTGCTCGGGGGAGCTGCGGGAGCGGAGGCGGAGGCGGAGGCGGACGATGTGAGCGGGTACCTCAGCGGGTCCTGACGGCGGCGCCATGGGGGTGCCGGGCCCCGGCCCCGGCCCCGAGCGGCAGCGGCAGCGGCAGCGGCAGCGGGAGCTGAGGCGGCGCTGAGCCCGCAGAGCCGAGCCCGCCCCGGGGGCGCGCCCCGCCCACGCTTTTCGGGCACGCGCCCGCTCCCTCGGCGCCCTCCCCCTCCCCCCGCCTCCTTTCCCCCTCCCGGCCATGTCCGCGGCGGCGGGGGGCGCGGCGGGCTCCGCCGGCGGCCCTGGCCCCGCGCAGCCCCCGCCGCCCCCCGGGGGCCCCCGCATGCGGCGCAGCGCCGCCAGCTCTCCCACGGCCCCGGGCGCCAGCCGCCTGCTGCAGCCCATCCGCGCCACCGTGCCCTTCCAGCTGCTGCGCTGGGGGCCTAGCCCCCCGGCCCCCGACCCCCCGCGGGCCCAGGGCCGGCCCCGGCGCAGGAGCGGCTCCCCGGAGCCCCGAGGTAAGGGCGGCGAGGCGGGGAAACCGAGGCACGGGGGGGGCCCTCGGTGCGGGATCGGAGGAAGGGTGGGAAGGGGCACGGGGGAGGGGGGTGGGGGGTGGGAGGTGGGGTGTGTGTGTGTGTGTGTGTGTGTGCGCCCGCGCGCACTCCCGCGAGTGCCGGCCTGCGCCCCCGGCCCGTGGGGGGCGGCCGTAGGGGCTCGGGGCCGGGGGTCCCTTAGTCCAGGGTAATCCGGGTTTGGCCGCGTGGATGGGCGGGGAGGTGCGGGAGGCCCCAGAGGCAGTGCTGGGTGGCCAGCCCGCGGGCGCTGTGCTCTGTGAAGCCTGGGCGCTTCTGGGGACGCCGGCCCCCCCAGCGCCGGGAACTGAGGGGCGACCCCGGGGCGGTCCGGCCGCTGGTCCATCTTGTGCCACTTTGGAGAAGCCTGGCCTTTCGCCGGCCTCCGAAGGGGCCCGGAGCAGGTGCCGAGCCTTGGGGGGGACTGATTGGTTTGGTGCGGGTGGAGTGGAGGAGCGGGGAGCCGCCCGGCAGCCCCCGGGGCTCCCTCCCCTCGGCACCTCCGAGTGTTTGTCTTTGGGAAACTGGCTCAGCTGGGTCAGCGACCTTGGAGGCAGGGGCTCCTTGGCCTCCGACCTGGCTTTGCAGCCCCTCTGGGCGGAGATGGGCCGGCTCCTTCCCCTGTGTCCCTTGGACAGCTCCTGATCTTCCCCTGCCCATGGTCTCCTCCGTTGCTCCGGGAGTTGCTTGAGGGCCAGCGCTTTGACAGACCGTCTGGCACGGATCAGTGCTTTGGCTGGACTGGTTTTGATTCATTCTGAAGGAGCTCGTAAGTGTAATTCCAGCTCGTCTTGTTCGTCTTTTTCTACGCGATTCTTAAGGGTGCCGGCACGTTAACACGGTATTGCTCATAAAACGAATGTTCAGGTCGGTTGATTGATTTTCATGATTTGGAATCTGTTCTGAGACCTTGTGTTCTTTAGGATCTGGGATAAATTTAGCATCATTTTGGATCAGAGCTTCCGATTGCAGCGTTTTTGCCAAGAAAACCTGCTGACTTTACCGAGTCCTTGTGCGCCTGTTCACCCATGTCTGCCTGTGGTGACAACTGTTTGCATTCTTTTGAGCACCTTGCACAGGAGTTGATGCACAAAGCCTCTTTACCTTTATTGCTGTCCTTTTACTCAGTATAAAAGCTGCACACGGTGTTCATGGCAGATGCCTCAGTAGAAGTATCTGAAATCAGTTTTATCAGTGGGGACTGGCTTTTTTGCAGCGTTTAAAATTCCATCCCTTCCATCATTCCCTATTTCTTCAAAAGGATAGAATGCCAAAAATGTAGCCAGACCTCTGAGAAATTACAGAAAACCAGCTAACCAGAGACAGCATTTGAGGGTGTAAACAACATTCTGCCCCATATCCCTCACGCCCTCCAGTGCAAGAACCCAGGTGGGTTTCCTCACCTCCTCGCCATGACCATTCTCACTTCTCCCTCACAGCCCCTTTGTGAATGTGATGACGTTTTATAGGTTGTTCTCGAGTGTGGGTGGCAGGAGTGCCCACATGGAGGAAATGGATGGATTGACCCACACTGGGATGTGAGTAAGGCAGGGAGGAGGTAGTAGGTACACCATGCCAGTGACACAGACCCGGGGACCGGAGGGCATGTGGCTGTAATAAGAAGGGCCAGACAGCCTAGACCACCGTGTTCCAGGGTGGCCCTTTCCTCAAGTAGAGGGCTGCTAATATCTGCCTGTGCTTGTTAGTGCAGAATTTTCCTCCCTCGCTGGAGGGGAGCATCCTAGGCCATGTCTCACCATCTGCCCGGAGTCTGTCCCTGCTGCCGTTGTTCTTTTGACACCAGGACAGGATTTTGTTCTGTTATTTCCTCAAGAAGAGACTGGGGCACCTTAGGTGCACACACAAAGAGCAGGGGCCTTCCAGGTCCCTCATCGTGGGACAAGGGAGAAGATGGAGCTTGGGGTCCTGATGCTTCTCCAAGAGTCCCTGAGTCAAACCGAGCAGTGGGGCTTGGTGCTGGTGGCCAGGATCTGCCTCTGAGAGTGTCCAGCACCTTTAGGCTGACCCTGGCAGGGACCACATCCTCATGTTCTGTCTATTATATTTCACCAGCCCGCACTCTGTGCATCCTCAGCATGAGACTGATCCCACTCTGTGGAGGACCACTGAAGACCTAAGGATTTTAGTGCCCTCACATTGATGAAACATACTTAGGAAAATTTGTCACAGAGTGTGTGTCTGCGACCAGGGGGCAGGTCGCAGCCCTGAGCCCCTGAATGCCCTTGAGAGACATTAGCCAGCACTAAAGATCTACCTCACAGAGTGAGCAAGGTGCCCACTTGTCTCCAGGGAGCATGCCCTTTTACTACCTGCCACTAAGTCCATACTGGGGAGAAGCCATGGCTTTGAGGGGTGTCAGAGACCTTTGAATTGTTGCTCCGTCATCCAGCCTGACCCCTCACCGGGCAGATGGGGATATGAGACTGGAGTAGGTTTCATGGAGTGAGGCAGGAGTGGCACATCTGGGACTCTGCCTCGGTCAGGTCTGACTGCATGCCCTCACCCTTGTGGGGGGCAGACGGGGAGCCTCCTGAAGGCCGCTGAATTGGGCTGCACTTCTGGCAGAGGCAGGTTCATCTGGGTAACGCTCTGAAGGCGTTGTTCGAAGTAATAGCGGAAGTACCTACATGTGAAAATTGCTAAGGGAGTAAAGGGGTCCAGCCCCCTGGCTGTTGGTGCTGCTTCCTTAGGACTACAACCCTGGGCCGTTTTCCTGCCACTCCAGGAGACCGTTCCAGGTTGGCATCGACTCTCAAGGATCCAAAATGTCATTGAAGAAACCTGTGAAAAAATGTGCTAGGTGCTTGTAACGTGTGCAGAGCCTCCCCTGGAATCCCTGCTTGCCAGTGACCGTGGGATCAGCTGCCTCCAGGCTGGCTCCACTCTCCCCCTTTTCCTCCCAGCCCCATGACAGTAAAAGCTGCCGCCACCATTTGTCTGTGTTTGTGTTGGCCGAGCTCTGGGAGCTGGCTCACCGAGAAGTGGAGAGGAATGGAGGAGAGAAAGCCACAGTGGCCAGCGAGCTCAGTGGGCCCTGGGCCCCAGCAGCTGAGCCTGCAGACCCTGCAGACCCTGCTCTCTTGTCTGTCAGCGATCCTCGGAGACCCTCTTCAGACCTACCTGCCTCCTGCCTAGTCCTTGATACCTGCTGCTTCACGTGACCCAGGGGCTTAGCTTGTTGTGTTGTTTGAGGTGTCTGAAAGGCAACTGGAGGTCATCAGGGAGATTGGGGCAGGACAGGAGATCTGAGAATCATCAGCATAAAGTTAGGAATTAAATTGGTGGGAGCTGATGAGCTCACTGAGGGAAGAAGTCTAGAGGGAGAAGATGACCCAGACAGAAGCCGGGGGACACCTGTGGTTAGAGGGTGTGATCTGGAGGAGGATCTAGCAAAGGAGGCAGAGAAGGGGGGGGTAGGAGGAGAGGGAGGGAGTGTGTCCTGAAATCGAGAGAGGAGGAGAGCGTGACCAAGCATGTCAGAGGCCCCAGAGAGGTCAAGGAAATGCTTTCTGTAGTGTCCTCAAACCGGAAGCAGCTTGTGGCCTGTGCTTTAATGGGATGTTAGCATACCATAAGAAATGATGAAATGCACAGTTTCAGAGGAAGCTGGATAGACTTGGATGAAGTGGTGTAGAGCCCAGGAGAATGGCGTCTACACTGGCATCAGAGAGAAAAGTGGCTGACGGGTGGAAGACTTGGATCAGCACAGATGAAGCCCAGGCGCGGCACTGCCCTCCTGCCTCAAAGCTGATGGACGTGACAACCATGTTGGCCAAGCTTAGTGGGTTTGGATCATATGTACACATGATGAAGGTTTCATTTCTCTGTTTAGTTCATTTGGGGGGGCAGGGCAGGGGTGGAGTGGGAGGAGGGGGCACTTGTAAAAATAAATTTAAAACATTTAATTTAAAACCTGGCATATCTAGTTGTTGAATTTCGTCATTCTTGGAAGTGCCTGAGCCAGCCTTGGGAAGGTGCACCCAGCCCAGTGGATTATTTGTTCCTGAAATCTTCGTCCTTTAGTACAGGAGCCCCTTTCCCAGACTTTCAGTGACAACTCAGCTTGAAAAGGCCCAGGTCTCCTATCGCATCCTGGGCTGCCTCCAGTTGTCCTGATCCATATCTGGCCGCTGGACCCAAATGGCTCTGGAGGAGGAAGTGAGGCTGCTGCCTTTGCATAGGCCTCCCTCACTTAAGTCCAATTCATTTGCATGTCATAGCCCACATCAAGAATGAAGGACAAGCAACTGAGATTCCTGTGTGGGAAACCACAGGGCACAGATTGGCTTAGCCAAGTTCATGGTGCCCAACAGCTTTCCAGTGGCTCAATTGGCAAAGAATTGGGCCGGCCGACCCTTAGTGTCACCTCGAGAAGGCAGCTGCCACGAGACCAAAAATCCATGGACGGGCTGTGTGAACTTAGTCTAGGTTAAATGAGTGATTGTTCATTGTCTTTTTAAAAAAATTCGCTTTATAGATGCTTTAAAAAAGCTTCCCTTGCCCTCTCTCCTCCCTAGAACCCTGTCTTGTCAGAAGAAAAAGCAGTTCCATGATGAAGCAGACTGTTCAGCAAGTTTGTTTTTTAAGCAATATTCCTCACATAGAGATGGACGCTTTCTCGTAGTAAACAAGACGCTTCATCAGTCTTCTGGAATGAAGATTAGCCAGGTGGTAGCCCGTGACTTGGGATGTGGGCAGCCACCTAGGAGCCTAGCCTGCTAGCTTGATGCCTGGGGCATGTTGGACCCTTTAGACCTGCTCCATGTGAGCTGACTAATTAGGAAAAGAATTGTTTTTTTGTTAAAGTTTCAGGTAGATTATCCCCTTACCCTGAACCCCTGTCTCCTGGGCTTTAGGTTGCCTGGTGGGCCTTAGATGATCAGCATTTCCCAGGGCTTGGGTATATCCGGCCATGCATGTAGAATGCTCTGTTTTCCTTGGGGGGTCCCTCCCACAACCGAGCAATGCTTCTACCCTTGGCATCGTCTAGAAGCAGGGACATCCCCACTGTGCCATCATTGCAGCCAGGTTTGAGGGCAAGTAAAGAGGCATTAAGTGTATCCTTAGTCTCTTGCTTTGGGCTTTGGAAAATCAGAGCCTTGTTTTTCACAGGAGAAAAAAAAAATGTGTATTCTTGAGAGAATGAGATTGTGTTATGAAGCCCAATTGAAAGGAAAAGGCTAATTCTTCAGGTATCATCTTAACCTCAGATAAGTTACAAAGTTAGAAATTATAGGTCATCACCCTGTGGCATTCTGAGGGGCCATGACTGTAGGGGTAGAAGTGAGCAGGACGGACACCTTCCAGACCTGCCGCAGGAAGGTTAGTTTGAGACGGATGGGGGAGGGTTTTGTCCCTCAGTTAGCTGGTACCTGCTCTTTGTCTTGGCCCCGGTGCCCCGTGTCACCCTCTTTCTGGCCAGATGGGGTTGATGGCCTCCTTTTGATGCTAGGAGAAGTTGCTTTTGTCAGGTTCAGTTGTGGTTAGTTCCTCTACTGTGCCCATACAGTTATTTCAGTAAACATACACTCTCCATTACGTTGTGGAATGTATTTTAATGACCCACTCTGGTGATGGCTCTGATGGCATTTCCCTTAAGCCCTGTGCCAGATCAGATCTCCCCACCAGGCTGGAAGCTGTACAGTAGCACGTTCTCCTTAATTGCTTCCACTTGGGGTTCTTTTCTGATAGCTGGCGTAATATGTTGAGTATCGTGACTGACATTGATAGTGAACGTGGAAAAGCCCCGTGAATAGGATCCATTTAGTGAAGTGCCACCTGTGAACTGAGCAGGACAATTCAGAGCTGCAGTTCTGTGGGTTTGGAATTTCATTTCCTCATCAGTACTGCCCCCCCCCCCCCATGTGAGAAATGGGAGGAGGGGCTGGGGGGGGGTCCTAAACACAGTTCTTTGGGAAGCTCTCCCACCAGTAGCCCAGGGGTACCCTTTTCCGACCCCCACAGTCTGATGGGGATGATTTCAGATCACTGCTGTTCATTGCCACAGTACCATTCAAAACACAATTATGTGTTTTTAAAATGATAAACCTACGCCATTAGAGACTTTGTGGGATAGTGAGACGGGAGATGTCTCCTCTCCCCTTCACACTGGGGTGGAATTCCCTTCTGGGCATACTGAGAGTTCCCTCGTAATTTGTAATCTCAGAGGGGCAGGGTCAAGAAGCAGGTCTGGAGCCTGTGGCTACCTGGCTTGAAGGCCGCCCCTTGCTGCATCTCAGCCTACAAGAAGGTGCGCTTATCCAGGTCGCAGGAATAAATGGCTACAGACGTGTCCGTGAGAGACAGCGTACTGTAGGAGAGAACACTGGCTCTGAAACCGGGAGGCCCAAGTCCTGCCTGGGCACATGCCAGCTGTGTGACCCTGGGAGGCCGCTTACAGCCTCAGTGCTCTGGGTAAGTCTCAAAGGCAGAGAAGGTGCGGTGCCTCGTCTGGGGGCTCTCTGAATTAGAGGTGTCAGATAGTTATTTAGTTGGGCCTGGTCCACCACACTCCAGAGTATCCCAGGTCATTGGAAAAAGGCAGTTAACATCTGATTTCTAAGTCAGTATGCAGCCCGAGGATGCTCACATGTGTTTTAGCAGCCCCTGTTTCTAACTGGGTTTGACATCACTGCTCTGAATCGGTGAAATCACAGGCCTGGACCCTCTCTGGGCTCTTACTTTCTAGTAATCCATCATTGCCCTTCACAAATGCTCTAATTCAGCCACACCGGGGCATTAATGTGGTGGAGGGGGTAATCGAGATGTGTGTTGAACTTCCTGAGGATGAGATCAGGGCATGGGTTAGAAAAAAAAAGGCCGTGAGCCAGGCCCTGAACCCACTTGAGAAAGAAGGAAGAGCATTTGTGTGTGTGTGGGGGGGGGTGTCATTAGATAGTGACCATAGGCAGGAGAGGTTACTCGAGGTGGTGGTAAAGGGAGAGTCTGAAAGTGCAGCCGGTACTGGAAGGCAGGAGGGAGTATATCTTAGGCCATGAGGGAAGTCTGGGGAGGATGGAGCAAGTGAAGCGTCCCCTCCTGCCTGCCACCAGCAGGGCCGGGTTGTGCTCTAGCCCTGGGACCCTCTAGCAGCTGAGCCAAGACGCAGGAGGTGCAGTGTGCTGCTCTCTTGGTGATTAGAAGGTAGGAAAGCACTGGACTGAGGTGGGGAGAGAGAGGGAGACAGACACACATGCACTGGAGAGGGAGAGAGATGGGAGTGGGGTGGGAGAGGTCTGGCAGCACTGCAACTATGTGTAACTAGACTGTTTGGAGACCTCATTTCACTAGCAGGTGTGGTTGCTAGTAAGTGGCATCAGAAATGGGAATCTGAGAACCACGTATTTCTTAGGAACTTTGGTGGGTAAACACTGCTGCCTTTGTTTTAGAGCTGTAGTGGATTTCTTTCCCGAGGAGATAAAAGGCTGATGGGGGAGTTGTGTGTTCTTGGCTTTTCTTAGCATCGGGCTGAAGTTCACACCTCAGAGTCTGTGATAGACACTATTGTCGTGGAATCATGTTTTTTGCTACCATGTTGTGTAGACCTGAAGTTCACACCTCAGAGTCTGTGATAGACACTATTGTCGTGGAATCATGTTTTTTGCTACCATGTTGTGTAGACCTTTTTGCCTAACCTCTGCTCGGGCTGTTCATTTCCTGCCCTTTCCTCCTTTGGTGATCCTTCTTGGGGCCTCGCCCTGCACAGCTGTTGTGGACTTTTTGAGGCAGAAGGTCCATGGTCTCAGACACAGAACTGACTGCTTGGGGCTGTGTGCCTTGCCCTCCTTGGCATCTGTCAGGGTGTTGCTTGTCTGAGTCCCTCTCCTGGATGTGCCCCTGTAGCTTTTGCCCCTTCCACTAGATTCTCCTTTGGACATGCTGTAATGCCAAGCAAAGGCAACTTCCAAGGTTCGGATTACCAGCATAGTAAAC
>CM053585.1:551550630-551605060 GCA_028646515.1 Pseudochirops corinnae | reverse complement strand
CAGCAACTCAGGCTCCACGATACTAGATACTGCTCTCCCAAAGTCCTTCTGGCCTTCTCTAGGTTTGGGCCTCTCTCCCGATTCACGACTCCTCTCAGTTCAGCCCTCTCTCTTCACGTCAACAAGTCCATCCCACAAGTGGGATTCATAAGCCCTGGGTTTTAACACTCAGCCCCAAAACCAAGCCAATACAGGGGCATCTCCAAATTCCATTACCAATACAGATGCCTGTCTCTCAGCCGCAGTCTGGAACTCACAATCTCTTGCTCGGTCTTCCTGAATCTTTGTCCCCAGTCTGACCTCACCTGATTTGCCCCCAGGAGATGCCACTACCAAATTCTGCACAAGTCACCTGTGAGTAAGGGAAGTAAAAAGACAGCTCGAGACCCCTGGCCTTCGCCTAGCCTAGCCTTGTTCTGTTTTGTTTTTAAATAGAGTATTTATCTACCCAGGCAGTAGGCGTTGATTAAGTGCCTTCCCTGCACCAGGCACTGAGCTTAGAGCTGCTGAGATATAAAGAAAGGCCAAAGACTGTCCCTGCCCTTTAGGAGCCTGCAGTCTAATGAGGGAGATGCCTTGCCCAGACAAACTATGGACTGGATAAATTGGAGAAAGTCAACAGCGGGAAGGGGCTGGAATTAAGGTGGCTTGAATAGAAGGTGGGATCTTTGCTGGAACTCGAAGGGAGCTGAGATGGAATGAGAGGGAGAGTGGGCCAGAGAGGAGAACCAGTGAAAAAAACATTTATCTGGGAGATGCAATGTCTAGTTTGAGAAACAGGACGCCAGTGTCCCTGGATCTCAGAGGATGTGTATGGTGTGAGACGTCTGGGAAGGTAGGAGGGGGCGAGGTTTTGAGAAGCTTTGAATGCTAAACTGGATTTTATGTTAGATCCTGAAGGCCATAGTGAGCCCCTGGAGTTTACTGAGTGAGGGCTAGGGTAACATGGTTGCACTTGGGCTTTAGGAAAATCACTTTGGAGGATGAATGGAGGATGGACTGGGGAGGGGAGAGCCTGAAGCTGGCAGACCTCCCCCTCCCCCAGCAGCTGTTCCAGTGGTCCAGGCGGAAGGTGAGGAGGCCCTGCACCAGCGTGGGAGTGGCATGAGGTGGCCACAACTCGGGCATGGCGGGGTGAGAGAGTGTGAGACATTCTTGGATGTGAGCTTGGGGGGGTTGGGAAGATGGGGGTGTTCTTGAAAGTAACAGGGTAGAGAATAGAGAAGATGGCTGAATCACTATATTAAAAATGAAAAGAGTGAATATACCACAAATGAAGATTAAATCAAAGCAATTGTAAGGAATTATTTTGCCTAATTATATGCCAATAAATTTAGTAATTTAAGTGAAATGGAAGAATATTCACAAAAATGTTAGTTGCTTAGATTAACAGAAGAGGAAATGGGATATCTAAATAAACTTATTTTAGAAAAAAGATATTGAACAGACTACAAATGCGCTTGCTAAGAAAAAAACACCAGGACCAGATGGATTTACAAGTGAATTCTATCAAACATTTGAGAATGAACTAATATGGTATTAAATATGAAATTAATTATTTGGAATAATAGGCAAAGAAGGGATCCTACCAAAGATCTTTTATGACACAAATATGTTATTGATACGTAAACCAGGAAGAGTAAAAATGGAGAAAGAAAATTATAGACCCATTTCATGAATGAATATGGATGCAAAAATCCTAAATAAAATACCAGCTAGCAGGTTACAACAACATTTTACAAAGATTATACATAGCTACCAAGTGGGATTTATACCAGGAATGCAGAGGTGGTTTAACATGAGGAGAACTTTTAATATAATTGATTACATCAGTAATAAAAGTAGCAAAAAACATGATTACATCAATAGATACTGAAAAAGCTTTTGATACAGAACAACACACTTTCCTATCGAAAACACTTAAAAGCACAGATATAAATGGATTTTTCCTTAAAATATTAAAAAAGCATTTATCTAAAACCATCAGCGAGGATTGTTTGTAGTGGGGATAAGCTGGAAGCCTCCCCAGTAAGATCAGCTGGGAAACAAGAATGCCCTTTTCACCAATATTATTCAATATCGTATTGGAAATCCTAGCAGTAGCCAATAAGAGAAGGAAAAAGAAATGGAAAGAATCAGAACGGTCTAGGAAATAATAAATTGATCTCTTTTTATAGTTGATATAATATACTTGGAAAATACTAAAGACGCAACTAAAAAAGTTGAAACAGTAATTTTAGCTAAGTAGCAGGATATAAAGCAAATCCACACAAGTCATCGGCATTCCTGTGTCTCACCAACAAGGCTCTTTGCAAGAAGAGACAGTAAGAGATCCCATTCAAAGTAGCTCCAGATAGCGTAAAATACAGTACGCTGGCCAAAACCCAGGAAGGCAGGGCCAAGGTGATACAAGTGGAGAATTTACCTCAAATCTGTTTATTCAGCGCCATCCCAATCAAATTACCAAAAATTAATAACAAAATTCATTTAGGAGAACAAAAGGGCAAGGGTATCAAAGGGACTCATGAAAAAATGGAGGGAGGTTTAGCAGCGCGGAGTCTTAAATTTTAAGACAGTAATTACAGAAACAGCAGACATATAAGCAGTAAGTGACTAGTAGCCTTATTTTTGACAGATGTAAAGATTTAAGTTTTGGGGATAAGAATTCATTGTTTGGCAAAAATTGTTGAGAAAGCTGGAAGATGGTCTGGCAGAAACTGAGCATAGACCAGTATCTTGCACCATTTACCAAAAGACGGTCAGAAGGGATATATGACCTAGGTGTAGAGGGAGATACTGCAAGAAAATTAGAAAAACGTGGAACATGTGACCTTTCAGGCTTGCGGATAGGTGAACAATTTATGAATAAACAAGAGATAGAAAGCATTGTGAGGAATAACATGGATAATTTTGATTACCTCAGATTAAAAAGGTTTTGTATAAACAAAACCAATGTAGCCAAGATCAGAAGGAAAGCAGAAAATTGGAGAAAAAAAATTTTTGTTTCTCAGATAAAGTTCTCATCTCAAATAGAACTTTGTCAAATCTAGAAGAATATGAGTCATTCCCCAGTTTGTAAATGGTCAAAGGATATGAACAGGCAGTTTTCTGATGAAGAAATCAAAACTACATGTAGTCATATGAAAAACTGCTCTAAATCATTATTGATTAGAGGAATTAAAATTAAAATAACTTTGAGATATCATTTTACACCCACCAGATCGGCTAAAATGATTGAGAAGGAGCGTGACCAGTGCTGGAGAAGATACTTAAGAAATTTATGAAACAGGTGTGGGGACTTTACCAGAAGTGGGCTGTGGTTTCTTTCCTCAATCCTTGTCCTTAAATGATGTACTTTTGAAACTCACTCTGGAATGCTGGGTTCAGACACGGATCATGCCTGTGCCCTCGGCTTTTGTTGAGAGAGGCTTGCGTGCCTGTGTGTGGGCAATCTGCATCAGTGCTGGGAGCCGATTTTACCGTAGCCTGCGTTGAGGCTCAGGGTGATGAAAGTTTAGAGTAACTTCCTCTTTCTGGACTTCCCGCAGGCTCACTCGTAAGCAGACTGTGCTTGTCAGTGGGGCCCTGGCGCCTGAACGTTAGGAAAATCCTCTTGGGAAATTGTGGGCTCCTGAGGACGGGGCCTTTCTCTGACAGCCTCCCTCCTTGCCGCACCAGCTGTTTCCCTTGAATCTTAAAAATGCATCTATTTCCACTGAAATGATGACGTCCCTAAGTTCAGCCTGTAAAAGCCGCTGTATTTCTCGGTGTGGTTTTGACATTTCCCTGGTTGGTTTGGCAGAGCCTGGGGACGCTTTCAGGCTTCGCCGTCTCTGGTCGTCCCCGAGCACTGGTTGGGTGCTTTCTGTGTGCCAGGTGCTGGGGGCGCACGGGGCTGAGCCTGAGCCTGTGATTCATCAGCGTTTCTGATACTGATGCTGGTGGGCCCCTTCTCTGCAGTGTCAGGCCTTGGGATCTCTGGGGCACACCCAACCTTGGACCCAGGCCTGCAGATTCTCTCTGGCCAGTGTGTCATAAGACCTGACCCTGGGGATGCCCAGGCTTTTGGGAGGGGGAGCACCGGCCGACTTCTCTCTGGGAGATCCAGCAGATTGCTGTCTCGGAGTGACTGCTCATCACCTGCATCGTGTCCTTGTGCTGTTCTGGTGCTGAAGAAATGTGCCTGGGCACACTTATTTCTGCTGAATTAAACCCAGTTTTTCAGAGGGGATCCTTGCTGAAGGAGCAGCTAATACTGATTGTACGCTCCTGTCCAAGGACTCAGCAAGTCATTCCCTTGTTCGTATCATTGGCTCTCTTTGGGGCAAAAATGCCTTCACACTTTGTAACATACAGAGTTTCTGTGTCCCCTGTTACCAGAATTAGGACACCACTGGAAAGACGCTTTGTTAGAATATTGACATCCCTGGAGTGGCTAGGGCCTTCCAAGGTCTCCCGACTCTAGAGATGAATCTGACCACCCTGATTAATCAGCAGTGTCCTCCGTCAGTCCCAGCGTGGTGCCTTGAGTAACCGAATTTTGGAAAAGGGTGGGTGTTACTCTGCTCCACCTGCTCTGCCAGTGTGACTGACCATCGTGTTGGACACCTGAGGCTTACCGCTGGATTTCTTCTCATCTCTTTTGGCTGATGATTCTCTAGGTTAAATTAGTTTCTTTAGTTTTAGCCCATAAGCTTATGAAGCACTTTAGATGTTTGAAATACAAATTAACAGCCCATAATAGCAGGAATCGTTGTAGAGCTGATCCGATTTTTTAAGCTAATCGTTTCCTTGTTGAAGGATGCTGCAAGATCCAGCCACTGCCCCCAGAAACAGTGGCCTGCCGACTGATTATCTAAGATCTCATTTCTTTTCTGTTGTGTTCCAGGTGTGGGTGTGAGTTGTCGACCCTGCCGGAATGGTTCTCAGGCCCTTGCCCCTCTGCATGAAGTTTTCTTCACAACTCTGATAACAACACCCTTAGCTTTTCTTGGGAATGGCCTGAAGGCTGGAGAAGCCTTCTCAGTTGGTGTTTGATTTGATCCAGTGGCAGCGAGTCTCCATTTGTCATTGTCACTCGTCCGCCGGCTTCCGATAAGGGGGTGGTGTCCCCGGAATTCTTGTTTCTGTGGTCAGCTTCTCCTCAGTGCTTGTAGAGGTGTGGGGGCGGGGAGCAGATGACCTTGTCCTGCAGACTTACACTCAGCAGTCGGGGTGGGTCAGAAACTCCTCGAACCAGCCCTTACGCTCCATGGCTTTTTGTCTTGTGCCTGACACTGAGTAAGGTGGAAGCTTTGCCGTCCCTGCTGCCACAGAGTCCTTTTCCTTCAAGTGGGTGCTCAGACATCATCTTCTCTGGGAAACCTTTCCTGATTTTCCACCCACCCCCCACTTTGCCTGTTACAACTACTCATTTCTTTCCTTCCTACCTATTCTGCATTTATTTGGGGTGTAGGTATACACACATACTGCCTCCTTCGCAAGAACGTAAGTACCTGGGAAGTGAGGGTGGTTTCCTCGTTGACGTTTGTCCCATTGGTGTCTAACAGTACAGCCTGGCACCTTGGATTTCTGACTACATTCCTGTTGGTGCTGGAGAACATTGGATGTTATTCAGGTCCTGGGATTTTAGTTAGACCAGATTTCTGCACTTACTGACTGAGTTGTTAAAACAGTAAGTAGTAAAATAAAATAGTACTATTTTCTTCATCAAACCGTTTTAAAGATGTAGCTGTTTAAGGAAGGTCTGTTTTAGCTGGCTCATATGTACCCCTCATTTACTGTAGACAGCTTCACTGCTGTCTGTATTTCCATTCTAGCTCCTCTGTATCAAGCCACAGACTGAGAATACTTCTGGACTAATGTGAATGAATATCTAATAGCGTTCCTTTTGACTCATTTGAAATGAGGTGGCTTCATAATAATTAGAGAAATATTTTGATTGCTCAATTCACAACTAAATATTACCTCTAATCACAACCGTAATCATGAACCAGTTTGTTGTGTTGAAGATATAAATAATGCACAGCCAGATACATTTTCTGTTGCTGTATTAAAATGCTTTAATGGCTCATTGGGGGTGAGGACACAGAGAAGTACCACAAACTGAAGAAACAAAGTTGGGAGGCAAACAGTTTCTGTCTTACCCAGTGGTCGCAGAATGTGGACAGAAATTAAAAGAAGGAAGAGGATTCTCAAGTGTCTCCTTGCCACATATGCCAGTAAAACCAACCATTTAAATGAAACGAAATCATCCCCCCAAAAGACCCAGCAGGAACACATTGAAAGAGAAATTTCATTTAGAATAACTGTAGAATGTATGAAATACGCGAGAATCTGTCTACCAAGATACATGTAGGAACTGTATACTGTATAAATGCAACTGTAAAACATTGTTTATAGAAATAAAGACGGGGCGGCTAGGTGGCACAGTGAGTAGAGCACTGGCCCTGGAGTCAGGAGGACCTGAGTTCAAATCCGGCCTCAGACACTTGACACACTAACTAGCTGTATGACTTTGGGCAAGTCACTTAACCCCAATTGCCCTCCAGAAAGCAAAAAAAAAAAAAAAAAAAAGAAAAGAAATAAAGACAGGCCTAAATAATTATAGAAATATTAATTATAAAAAATATTTTTCATGGTAAGGATGAGCCAATGTCATTAAAATAGCAACACCTAATTTATGTGTTCAGTGGTATAGCAATCACACTGCCAAAAAAATATTATATAGAGAGAAAAAAATGAAATTCATCTAGACAAAAGGTCAGGAATCTCAAGGAAAATAATGAAAGAATTGTAGGAAGGAAAAGGGCTTGGGAGGACAAGATCTCAAAATGTGCAACAAAACGGGAATGGAAATGATTTCCTACTTGTATGAAAGACGGTGGATCAGTGGAACATCATCAACCCAACGTGCGGAAACAAACAAAGCTAGTAACTTAACGTCAAAGATGCCAGCTCCTTGGAGTAACAGCTCATCCCCTGTTTGGCAAAAACTTCCAGGAGAACTGGAAACCAGCCAGACGGAAATTAGATTTAGACCAGTGCCTCTCCCATATACCAAGATAAGTTCCCAGTGGATAGACAATGGGTACAAAAAACATCATGTCATAAGCAGATTCTCAGAGCAAGTAAGTCAATTGTCAAATTTATGAATAGAGTTAAGAGTTCATGATCAAACAGGAGAGACAATCACAGAAGATAATGCAGAATTTTGATGCCGTGAAATTAAAAAAAAAACACCTTTTGCACAAACAAAACTGTTACAGCTCAAATTAGAAAGGAAACAGTTGCCTGGGGGGAAAATCTTTGCAGCAGGTTTCTCTAATAAAGATTTAATTTTCAAGATATATAAGGAACTGATTAAAATGTGTAAGAACAAAAGTCATTCTTTTGTTAATAAATGATTAAAAGGACACGAAAAGCAGTTTTCAAGGGAAGATTCAAACAAAAGAAAAAACATGCTCCAAATCCCTAACAGAGGTATTAAAATTAAGATGACTTGGAGGTTCCATTCCATACTCATGAGACCAGTAGGACTGGCACAAAGGAAGATGGCAGAGGCTGGGTGCAGCCATTCCAGAAAGCAAGAGTGGGCCCTGAAAAAGCTGAGCATTTATTAAGTTACATCATTGTAAGGAGAAGAGACAGGCAGGATATGAGTGGTACAGAATGCTGGACCCAGCATAGACTTATCCTTTGCAAGCTAGATATTCACATTCAGCAAAGCGGTGGCCCCCAAGGCCAGACAACCATTGGAAGACTTCATGTCATCAGATTAGAGCGAGAAGTTGGTTGCTGACTTGAAGGGAAAGCTGAGCCAGCTTGTGGTTGGCAACAGTAAAGCAGAAAAGGAGTAGGCATCTTTCAGAGACTTGGTGTACATACAGCCCTGCATTGGCTCATCTGGGCCAGAACACTCAACAGACATCAAGACTGGCGTAATGAAAAGGGTGGGGAAATTCAGAAGCTGCAAAGTGAAGAGGAAGAACTCCAGCAGGATGGCTTATCTGTCTTTAAGAAGGCAATATTTAAACTTGAAGCGATGCAGGATTCTTGCCTCAGGAAGGCAGATGAAATTCAGTTTTGTACTGATAGCGCTTTTATGATGTCTTAAAAGCTACTTATAGGCCAAAGATGTGTGGCCCATCTCATCTATTCAGTGTTTATGGAGCCACATTGATCGGTGATAAGGACCTGATCCTCAAGAGATGGGCTGAAGACTTCCCTAGTGTTCTCAACAGACTGTCATCAATCAGTGCTGAAGCCACTGACCATCTACTTCAGGTTGAAGTCAGTCCCTTTCTAGCTGAGGTTCCAACTGAAGGGGAAGTTTTGAATGTCATTAGGTTCCTCTCATGTGGCAGAGCCTCGTCCAGCTGAGATTTGTAAGACGAGGAAGGTCATTGCTCATACAGAAGCTAACTGAGACTTCTCAGGTCATATGGCAAGAGGAGGCTGCCCCCCCTGGGAGTTTAAGGACACCATTGTCCATCTCTGTAAAGGCAAAGGGGACAGACTGTCCTGTGACCATCACAGGGGTCCCTCTCTTGGTCATTATTGGCAGGATTTTTGTCCTTCACCTGGAAGGTCATTGTCCACCTGAGAGCCAGTGGGGCTTTAGGAATGGCTGAGGAATGGTTGCTACGGTGTGTGCTACCCAGCGGCTCCGGGAGCAGTGCCAAGAGCAGAGCAGAGGTCTGTACACAACGTCTGTTGACCTGACCTGTGGCCTTTGACCCTGTCAGTCACAAGGGCCTGTGGAAAATGATGTCAAACTTTGGTCGTCCAGAGAAGTTCATCATTATCGTCTGTGGGTTTCATGGCGGCGCGCTTGCCTGGGCTCTGGGTGGTGAAGAACGTTCTTGTCTCAACCGTAGAGTGAAGCAGGGCTCTGCTTGCTCCCGTAGTGTCTGAGGCCCGATTGGAATCCTGACTCCAGAGTGAGCGCTCTATCTACTGCGCTACCCAGCTGCCCCTACTCCCATGCTTTTTATTTTTATTTTTATTTGATTTTTTGGTGGGGGACAAGGCATGGCAGTGGGAGTTAAGTGATTTGCCCAAGGTCACACAGCTACGAAGTGTTAAGTGTCTGAGGCTGGATTTGAACTCAGGTCCTCCTCACTCCAGGGCCGATGCTCTATTCACTGCGCCGCCCCCATCCATGCTTTTTAGCATGATGTTTTTAGCAGTGTTGTCAGATGCCTTCAGTGAGGACAAAAAAATGGCATCAAGGTCAGCTTCTGTGCTGATGGTAAATGATTCTACTTGAAAAGGCTACAGACTAAGACTAAAGCGGAGGGAGGATTGGTGCATCATCTTCTGTTTGCGGATGACTGCACACAGTGCAGCCTCTGAGCCTGAGACGTGACAAAGCGTGGATCAGTTTTCTGCTGTGTGTACTGACTTTGACCCGGCAGTTAACAGGAGAATACAGAAATTCTCCACCTGCCACCGCCACACGCCATCCACATGTGGAACCCTGGATGTCAGCAAGTGGAGACATTTTGGATGCCGTGGGTAAGTTAGTTTACCTTGACCGTGCACTTTTCAGGGATGTACACGTTGGTAATGAGGTTGGTGCACACATTGCCAGAACTGTCTCCCTCTTTGGGAGGCTCCGAAGGGGAGCGTGGGAGAGAAGAGGTGTAAAGCTGCCTACCAAGCTGAAGTTCTGCAGAGCTGTGGTGCTGACCTGTGAAAGCTGGACAGTAGCCAGCTCCACATCAGGAGACCAAGTCGCTTCCATTGACTTGTTTTGGGGAGATTCTGAAGGTCACCTGGCAGGATAAGGCACTGGCAGAGTAAGGGGCTGAGGTCTTTCTCAGTTTGAGCTGCTAAACATTCAAACCCTGTGGCAGAGAGTGCGACTCTGGTGGGCTGGTCATGTTGTTCAAATGCCAAACATATATTTGCCCGAAAGACTGTTTTATGGAAAACTCACATATGGTGGGCACTCACATGGAGGTCAGAAGAAGTGATGCGGAAACGCTCTTGAGGTCTCTCTGAGGAACGTTGGGATTAATTGTGAGGCACGGCAGGCACCGGCACGGGAGCCCCCAGCACGGCGTGCCCCATCAGAGAAGGCGCTGGGCTCTGAGAGCAGGGCAGAATTGCAGTATCTCAAAGGGAATGTGAGTTGTGCATATGGGCTGTGTGTGCCTGGCGTGTGGCCGAGCCTTCAGAGCTTGTATCGGGCTGATCAGTCACAGTTGGTCTTGCTCTACCTGGACCCCAGCGTAGTGAGGTCATTTTGGTCCCCTCTGAGCACAAAGGACAGCCTTCACCACCGCCACCAATTGGGGTTAGAAAAAATCATGATGTCTGAACCCCCAGGGGACAGTGTAATGGGTGAATGTGCCTCTTTAGGGCTAATTCCCATGCTACAGAGGCCATTGTCCTCTCTTCATGTTTTGGGGCCAGAAATTTGCTTTCTTTTTAAAAATAATTTTCATGGCCTGCTAGTTGATTTAGGGGAGTCTGCTTCAGTGACTTAGTGGACCTCCAGCCCTTCACAGAGCTGCCCCTGTGGCTAAGAAGCGGGCCACTTGTCTCGGTGTGGGTTCTTTCCAGTGGACAGTCCTTCCTTTGGGTTGGGGCTACTTGTCTCCTTCCTGAGAGCTATTCTGAATCATGTAGGGAGCATGAGCCAATAGAGTTATAGTACCATCAGCAAGGCTACAGACCTGGGCTGGAGGGGCCCATCCTCAGAAGACAGGCCACCAGGCAGAGAGTGGGTCCCTGACATGTGGAGGTGGGGACAGGGCATTCCTGCTTGAAGCAGTCATTCCCAGATTGCACCTTGCTATTCCCAGGGGCTGTGGCCACCCTTTAGGCCAGCTCCTCTTCAACTGTGGTGGAATGACGCACTCTCCCAGAGTCGAGCCCCATGACCAGTGAGTAAATCAGCAGCAGAAGCCAGAGACCTGTGCTTGGCCCACTGTACTTTTGTATGAGGAGTTGTTCCCAAAATTGAATTCAAGCTGGTTTTTGTTTCCTTTGGAGATAGCCTGGTGGGCAAGGACTTGTATGGCACATTCTGTTTTTAAATCAGAGTCACTGTGAATTTCTTGGGGTCCATTGACTTGACTGGAGGTAGCCTGGGGAACTGTGGATCTTTGATTTTACCTCTTGGATATTTCCTTCTTGGCTCTTGGGCAAGCATACTCCTTTCAGAGTTTCTCTGGCCTTTCACTGGAGACTCTGCTCCCTCTGCTCCTCAAAGGTGACTGCTCAGCTTCTCATTTCTGACTTCCTTTTTTCCCCACAACCTGGTCTTCCAAATGTGTCTTGGTTTGATGACTGCCCTCCAGAACAGGCCAGTCTTCCCTTCACCCACTTATGACAGGGTTCCCCTTGTTTGTCCTCTGAGGCTGATGGTTATCTTTGTACGGCATTCTTCATGGACGTGGCTGGCCCCAAACCGTGCGGAGCAGCACATGGGGTGCTGGTGTTGGCCGACTTGAGTCCTCGTGCTCTGATCCACAGGGGTCCCACAGCACAGAGTCCTGCCTATTGCTATATTTTAAACCTCTGATCCTCTGAAGCTGTGCATGGTGGCTTCAGAAATACCCTTTATAATAACACAGGTCACCGAGACCTAGGATTCTGGTTTATACATCAGTATCCGTGGTCGCCGCACACGGATCTGCTTGGCCACAGTGGGCAGCATCACAGATTACCATGACCCAGACAGCTCTTTGTCCATTGGTCAGCCTTCTTACAGTGGCTCTGCTTGGTTTGGAGGGAACATGGGACGCCCGGGTGCCCCTGGTGCAGCTCTCCACCCTCCCAGCGGTTTTTTGTCTTCCCCCTTTAGATTGTAAGCTCCTCGAGGGCAGGAGCTGTCTTGTTTATGTCCCTAGAGCTGAACCCTGCGCCTGGACTTGACTTGAATAATATGATGCAGTAAAAGGCACACTGGGTGGGAGTCAGGACGCCCTCTGCACTGGCCCTGTTTGCCTCTGCTTGCCCAGTCCTGAAGAAGTCAGGGCGGGGGCCTGTGACCTTGGGATGTCACTTAACCTCCACAGGCCTTTTTGGCTTCAGCCCAGCTGTGCCTCCGTCCCTCCTGTACAGAACGGCCAGGTCAGACTCTGTGACCTCCAAAGTTCTCATGCTTTATTTTTCACTTTTATGCTTTTTGGTCTGGACCTGTGATTTCAGTGGTGTGCATTCTTTGTGATTTTAGGATCTTA
The DNA here is from genome assembly GCA_028646515.1 of Pseudochirops corinnae. Taxonomy (NCBI): domain Eukaryota; kingdom Metazoa; phylum Chordata; class Mammalia; order Diprotodontia; family Pseudocheiridae; genus Pseudochirops; species Pseudochirops corinnae. Next base: position 551,592,863 of record CM053585.1, on the reverse strand, counting down.
GTGCGTTTCCCAGGGCCCTGACAGGTTGAGGCCACCCCAATGCTGTGTCTGAGATGGTCCTCCTGATTCTGGACATTCTGCTCCCCCAGCTCCCCACTCACAAGCACGTGCCTCCTGTGTTATTGGCTTAGCTTTTATGGCCAAATGCTTAAAAGCAGACTTAGTCCTACACAGCCCTGATGATTCCTTTTCTTTGTTTTCGCAGCGGACAGGCCAAAATCTCAGCAAGTGAGAACTTCCAATTCAATAAGACGAACCTCTTCTTTGGATACCATAACAGGACCTTACCTCACAGGGCAGTGGCCCCGGGACTCCCACGTCCACTACCCATCGTGCATGAAAGACAAAGCGACGCAGGTAACACGGGGAGGATGGGGAGGAGAATTCCCTCAGGGGGCCTCTGCTGCTCTCAGCCTGGGTTTGTTCAGGAAAAAAACTTCTGTAGAGTGTGGTAAAGTAACGTGGGCAGAAATCACTCTGGCATAGCCCAAAGGACGGAGGCCAGATTATGGGCGAGTCAGTTCACTCATGAATGGAATGGCGGCACCTGCTGACGGGGCTCAGATTCGGCCTCGTTTAATCCCTGACCGAAATGAATGGGATGAAACAGGATCAAGTCAGTGCTGTCATGGGTGCTAGGCTGAGCCCCGGGGAGCACAGGTGGGAAAGGTGGCCGCTGCTCCCTCCCTCCCTCCCTCCCTTCCTCCATCCTTCCGTCTCTCCCTACCCTCCCTACAGTGCCCTGCACATAGCTAGAGCATAATAAATTAGCCCAAAACCCTGTTTGCCCAAGTTCCTTTGGCATCCAGATGCCTTCCCCTCCCATTGAGTATGGTCCAGGCCAGGAGAGTTTCTGGAAAGTGCTGTCCTGTTTGTGTGCATGATGGTGCTGTTGTCATTGAGCTTCCCAAGCCTGGAAAGCCTTAGGCCCTGTGATGGTGCCAAAGTTGCTGTCACTCCTCCTCCAGAGGCCTTGCGTCCCGACCTTTTCCAGGCCTTTTCCCCACTGTCCAGAGTGCGGTTTAGAGCGTTTCCCCCATGTTACTGAGATGTGCGTGCGCTTCAGCCTAGTGATGGCCTCACCAGGCCTGTCCCCCAAAGAAACTGCGGAGAGCAAAACTCCCTCGATGCCCAGAAATAGTGCAGCTCTTTGTGTGGCCACCGAAGATGGTCAGCCGGGCGTGTCTCCCTCTGAGGGCAGCGGGCAGTGACGCGGTGGAAGGCACTGTAGAGAGCCCCAGGCCCCGATGGGTGCCGGGATTGACCAGGCATGCAGAAGAAGGATGAAGGTGAAGCGGGCCACTCCCCTCCAGGCAGGCAACGCCCTCGGGATGCAGAGGGAGACACATCCATCGTGGGCATTTGTTGTTCTGAGTTGTGTAGCTGTATGTTGGGGGTTTTTTGTTTTTTTAATTTGCTAAGGGAGGAAGGTAGGAACAGACGTGCCCTGCGCCTGGCCTGGCCAGGTGCCCAGCAAAGTGCCTCATTTACCTTGATTCTCTCCACAGCTCTCGGAGGTGGGTGCTTTTATTCCCATTTACAATTGAGGAAACTGAGGCAGACAGGGTCACACAACTGGGAAGTCTCTGAGGCTGGATTTGAACTCGGGTCTTCTGACTTCAGGCCCACCGCTCTGGGACACCTACTTGCCTTGGTGGAAGTGGAAGGGCTAATGGGCGGGGCAGCTGAGTAAGTAAAACACAGGTAAATGAGTAGCCAGACAGAGGCGGCAGGAAGCCAAGAGGGGCATCAAGTGCCCTGGACGCTGGGCAGGAGCGTCCTCCGCTCCTGTTCAGGGACGTGCAGCCGTGCAGCATTGTCACCAGAAGAAGGTCGGTGCTCAGCATGCAGGCCTTGTTGGACAGAGAAGCGTAGAGGCACTCAGAGAGGCCGGCCCCCCGGTGCCGTCTGCCCAGTGTGCAGGCTGGTGAACCTGGCCCTGGGCGGCCCTGGGTGGCTCTGGACGCTCATCCCCTTGAGATGTAGGCTGGGCTCCTGGTACTCCTTGAGCTCACACAGCGGTGAGAGCGTTCACTTGGTCCTCACCAGCAACCCTGTGGAGTGGGTGCTGTTACTGCTCCCTTTTACAGATGAGGAAGCAGCCTCGCCAAGGCCACCACTAATTACCACCTAAGGCAGGATGCAGATATGAGCCAGCTTCATTTCAAACTCAGCGCCACATCTGCTGACAGCTAGGGGCGCCGTGTGTTTCAGTCCAGCCTCGGACACTTCCTAGCTGCGTGACCCTGGGCAAGTCACTTCACCCTGGTGGCCTCAGCTCCTCATCTGTACAGTGAGCTGGAGAAGGAAATGGCGAGCCTACAACCATGTCTGCTCTGCTGCCTGGTGCTATGTTCCACAGTGGACAGAATGACATTTCCAGACAGGACCATCCGTAAGGAATGCACCCTGTTAGGCTCTCCTAGATGTCCCTGTGCGTGGCAGACGCTTCTGGCTGGCAGAGAGCTCCACTCTCCCCATTCCTCTAGCTTGATATTCAGAACCAGAGGGTCATGTTACAGCTTTTGAGGAATTTTATGTGATTTTGAGGTCTCTCTGGAACATATCGTTGGAACGGAACCTTTGGGAAGTATTGTTCTCTGCCAAGCAAAGTAAGCTCATATATTGTTCAGACTTTTTAGTCCATGGTGTGAGGGGGAAGATGTGCGGTCCACTGTAAAACAGCATTGGAGACAATCCGCCTGTTCCCTTTCCTTATGTTTGTCAAGCACGCTGCTGATACACGCAGAGATTGTTCTACTCGTATAGGGATGGGAATGGAGGTCCAGTTGGGTTGGTGGTCACTGACACTTGTGACCGCCCGTGTGCCACGGCTGGCCAGACCTACATCACTGGTGTTCTGTGGCACCATCTCTGTGTCTCTCTGTTTCTGTTGTCGCTGATGAGTAACAAGTTGGTTTGGTTATAGAAATGCTGATGCATCTTTTCTATCTTTTTTTATAGTTTCTGTTTTTTTTTCCAGTTTCATTCTTGGGGTGTAAAGCTTTACTTTAGAGCATGCCAAGGTGTTTCAGCCCTGTGTTGGGGTCATCTCTGGTGGCGTCTGTGGTGATGGTGAGCCAAAATGGACCACGTGTTTCTCTTTCACTAGACTCCGAGCTTTTGGGCTGAAGAGGGACCAGAGAAGAGCTCCCATCAGCGGTCAGCATCATGGGGCAGCTCGGACCAGCTGAAAGAGGTAAGCCCGGCATGGCGTCTGTGCATGTGGAAGACTGGAGTGTTCCCAGCCACAGTGTCCTGGGCTCACTCCAGGGAAGCAGGAAGCTTCGCCTTTCTGGAGTGATTCACTCTGAGAGCTTCTGGCCTGGGCCTCCTTTTGGCCAAATACTTTTCAGTGCTTTTGTTTTATCTCCACAATTTTCCTATCTCTCCCTCATTTCCCACTTGGCAGAGCTCCTGCCAAAGGCTTTGTTCCTGGCTGAGTGATGGTGGACAGGTCTGAGAGCCTCTGTCTTTTCTCCCATCCACAAAATGATCCCATCGACTGAGGTGATCACTTGGGCCCCTTGGGACTCAGAATCCCGGGATCCTCTGCTGCCCAGGCACCATAGGTCTCAGCCCTCTCTAGATAGCCAGTGACCCCCTTGCCACAGCCTTGGGCTGCCAGGGCCTGAGAGAGTCCAAGTGATGGGCCAGAAGGCTGAGGAGGCCCCCTACAGAGAGGCCAGGCTCCTCTTCTCTCTCTCTCTCTCTTTCTCTTTCTGTCTCTTTCTCTCTCTCTCTGTCTTGTGCTCAGGAGACCAGCGGTCTGGATGACACTTTCTCAGAGTTTAGGGGCTTGCCTGAGGGGCCGGCAGGCTCAGGGCCAGGCCAAAGGGTGCAGCTAGCTGGGGCATGTGCTCAGTATGTCTCCTCTGGCTCCTGTACAAGATAGCAGAGCTTTGCTGTGTGATTGGAGAACTCATCCTCTGCTCCCTCAGGGCCTAAGGCAGCGTGCTGATGTGAGCATGAGGCACCCTTAGGAAAACTTGCATCTAAAAGAGGCGTCTGTCAGCATAGTGAGTACAGGCTGCTGGGCCCGAGTTAGCCTCAGACACAGCTGAGCGGCGTGACCCTGGGCAAGTCCCAGGGCCTCTGGCTGCCTCAGTTTCCTCATTTGTCGAGACAGTAATAAGAATGGCACCTCCTTTACAGGGGTGTTCTGAGGATCGGAGGGAAGTGTGAGACAGTGCTCCCTGTAATTATTTTTCAGATCTGGCCTCTGCTACTGGGTGTCTGTGGGCAAAAGAGCCATTCATATCAGCCTCCTGCCTCTGACTTTCCCTGTCTGTGAAAGGGGACAGGGTGGTGAGGAGGCCGACTGAAGGGGAAGTTGTCTGCCCCAGTCTGGACACAGGGCCCGGAGGGAAGCACAGCCCTTCTTGGGGTCTCTCCTTTCACTCCTGCATGTGGCCCTCCTCACTGCTCCCTGTCCATCTTTTTAGTCTTCTGGTGCTTCCTCTGTGGTGGCTGTTCTACACCGCTCCTTATTGAGGAGAACGTAGGGGCTCCTTCTGGATTCTGCGTTGGAAGTTGCCTTGACACCACCCCCTCCTCTTTGGCCCCAGGCTCAGAGGATGCTGTGACCTGTTCGACCTGCCCCCTTGGCCCCGTCCACGCCCAGCTCTTCCAGGAGCTTGTCTGTCTTAACACCCCTCTCTCTTGTCATCTGGAGGCGGCCCTGTAGCCTTTCCACGGGCCTACATTTTCTTTAAGAACAAACCAACAAACCCCAGACCTGCAACTCTCTCTTTTACAGACTCTTTGAAAAAGCTCTCCTACTCTTTGTCCCACTCGTCTCTCCTCCCCTGGCCATCTTGTCTGGTCACCAAGGATCACTTACTGGCCTTTCCTTCTTGGCTTCCCTGCAGAGTTTGACCCTCTTGACCCCTCTCCTCTCTGGGTTTTTGTGACTTTGCTCCATCTGGCCTCTCCTTCATCTCCTTAGCAGATTCCGCATCAGCTCCCTGTCCCCCGTGCTCGGATGTGGCCAGAGCCCATGTTTCCTTGTCTGGCCCCTTAACAGGGTAAGTGCCTGCCTGGGCTTGAGCTGAAAGCAAAGACACTTTGCATGGACTCTTGTTAGTCTTGTGTTTCTGGCCCCCATGTCACATCTTCGTGGTGGACAGCTGCGCTGACGCTGCAGCCAAAACCGTGACTTCTGAGCCTTCGCTGCACTTTATGGTCCAGGAGGAATGATGATTTTATGTACCATTTATTGTATATTACACCGCTGATTTGTTTATTGTAAGTCTACGTAGGAAGCAAATCTTCAGATTTTATGTTCTCGGGACTTGGAGCATTGGAAGAAACAGACTCTCTGTGTGTATATTTTACAGATTTGCCAAGTAAATTGATTTGGGGAGTTACAGTCTTGGGTTATTTAAATTCAGAGCTGACGTGGCCCATGACTTTATGGCATGTCTTGTTTGGGGCTCCAGAGCTGGGATTCCATCTGTGCAAGGAAGTTTTCTCCACAGACTTCTCAGCTCTTCCTGGATTTGGAATGAGACAGGGCCTGAGAGGACATCTTTCCATTGTGCAGATGAGGAAAGTGAGTCTCAGTACCAGGCAGTGTGCTGAATGTGGGCTTCATGAGCTTCCAAGTAATCGGTTCAAAGTCACACAGGGAGTGAGCAACAGAAAGGGATTCGAACCCAGATCCTTTGTCCCCCAGTCCAGTGTTGTGTTCATTTAGGGAGTTACTCAGGGTGCCTATTGTTTCTGTGTGATAGAAGCAGGGCTTGGCTCTTAGTCTTCCTGGCCCCAGCCCCAGCCCTTGGTCTAATCTGCTGCCATGCCACACCATGCCACGCCATGCCACCTCTGACCTCAGCGGTGTTCAGACTCTGGTTGTGTCTAGCTGGGAGCAGAAAGAGGCATCCAAAAGGCCTTTTAATTAGACCCATCTTTAGAGGTATTTTCCTTGGCATCCACCTGAAAAAAGGAGATCTTTTCCATCCAGTTAAGAGGTGGGTTCTGGTTGGTGCCCTGGGTGTGGTTTACAAAACTGTTGGAAAATAAAGACATTCCTGCCAATGCAGCCTTTGTCCAGGTCTCCATGATGGGGAGAAGGATGGCAGTTATGGGAAATGGGGTCACAAACTGGCTGCGATCTTTGGGCTTTGACCCTCTTCTCACATAGCCCCCCATGGAGAACAGGACTGTGTGGTGGGGGTCAGGGTTGCAGCTAGTACAGGGGGCTTCCCTGGCCCCCTGACTTGTAGCCACTCTGTCAGATCTGGGCACATCCAGGCCTAGCTCTTGCTTAGGGCACCACCTTTTATTTTTCTCACCAGTGCTGTGTGCCTGTGTGTGTGCATGTGTGTGTGCATGTGTGTGATAAAGCGACACTAATCTTCACTACATCCCAAAGCATGGAAACTGGTGTTCACTAGCACTGCTTGTGAGTTGTGTTCCAAGTGAGAAAGGCTGGAGCTAGCCAGCCGTTGGGGCTGGTGGATTTTTCTGACCTGCTTAGCAGTAAGCACCTCTTTGGCCATAGACTCGGGATCTAGTTTTTTTTTTTTTGGAGGGGGGAAGGCAGGGCAATTGGGGTTAAGTGACTTGCCCAAAGTCACACGGCTAGAAAGTGTTAAGTGTCTGAGACTGGATTTGAACTCAGGTCCTCCTGACTCCAGGGCCGATGCTCTATTCACTGTGCCACCCAGCTGCCCCGACTATGAATTTCTTTGGAATACTTGGATTCAGTGGGCTTGACCTTCTTGGCTTAGGGCAAAATCTGAAGGGTCTGGAAGTGGAGACATTACAGGGGTATTCCTGTTTGTAGACTTGGTGGTATTCAGTGACTTACTAAGTTACTGCTAATAGTCTTTGACAATTGAGATTTAAAAAAAGCCACCTGGAGGGCATAGGCTGGTCAGTCCTGGTGTTAAATATTAGCTCCCAGTTTGGAGGCTGCACAGGAGGAAGAATGGTGACTCAAGACACAGGAAAGAGCCACATGATTGAAACTCCGGGCTTCAGTTTCTTCATCTGTAATATGGGGGTGATAATGCCAGGAGCACCTCACTCACCATCTTGTTGTGAGGAAAGGACTAGGTGGTCCAGTCTGGGGAGACTTCTTAGGGGGATGGGGAGCGACATTTCCATAGAGGACTAAAAGAAACACGTTTTACTGACAGTAACTATGGGAACACAACAGGTGATGTTTTCATAGTGCGGCATAGCTGATATGCTGACTTCTGTAAAGTTTGCGGAGAGCTTGACGTGATTAACTCAGGTTAACCTTGTGACAGTCCTGTGAGATTGGTACCATTTCCATTTTACAGATGAGGAAGCTGAGGCTCAGTTTCCCCTGGTCACACTGAGCTGGACTTGGCACTCTCTCCACACTGCTGTGTTGCAGAGATGGAATGGAAAGGGCTGGTATTTGGACATGAGCCGTGAGAGGCTGGGAAATGAATGGTCATGCCCCAGACAGAGACTGAAGATTCACTAGGCACTTGTGTTTGACTTTGGGGAATCATGAGATAGTTGGTTCTAGAAGAGAGAGAGGCTTGGGCACCCTGGGGACCACTTAGCCTTATGCATGTTTGTATGCTGGCAGCCGCGGCAGTGTGTGGCGGAGTGCTCTTGTATACGTGGTTAGCAAATGGATTCAGTGCAGCCATTGGGTTCACCTGTGCCTCACCGTCATCGCTCTTCTCTAGCAGATTGCCAAGCTGAGACAGCAGCTGCCGCGTGGCAAGCAGAGTAGTAGCCGGCACAGCCACCGAGAGAAAGACCGCCACTCACCTCTGCACGGCAACCCTGTGGCCAGCAGCCAGACTCAGGTGAGCCAGGGCCCGTCCCGTGCTGTTAGGGGTGTTATCAGGTTGGGGGGGAGCCCTGATGAGCCCACGGCATCTTTCTTGTGGGAGGAGCTGCTCAGGGGGGCTGCAGTCTGTAGCCAAGGACAGGATCCCTGTGGGTGGAGATCCGATGGATTAAGGGGAGTGTGGGATGTGACAAGCTCAGGCCACTAAATTACTTTTGAGTCTATTTTCTTAAGCCACGAGGGATTGCCACAGTGCCTGGAGCCCTGGGCTTGCAGTCAGGAAGAGTGGAGTTCAAATCCAGCCTCAGACTCTGACTAACTGTGTGACCCTGGGCAAGTCACCTAACCTCTGTCTCAGTTTGTTCAACTGGAAAATGGAGATTATAGCACCAACCCCCAGGATTGTGGGGAAGATCCCACGGCTACGATGTGTAAATGACTTCGCAAGTGTGGAAATAATAAATGCTGGGTATTAGTAATATTGTTTTCAATCTTTCAAAATAAATTGAGAATTTTTAATTTGAATCATCCTTGATTCTTCCTGGAAAACTTAAAGATTTTCTTTAAAAAGTATCGATTTAAGTGTGGCAGAAACTCACATCTTACATCACACGCCAAAATCAAGTCAAAATGGGTACATGATTTAGACACAAAGGGTGATACCGTAGGCAAATTAGGAGCATATGGAATCATTTACTTGTTAGATCTATGGATAAGGCAAGAATTTAGGACCAAACAAGATAAAGAAAGCATAATGAAATGTAAAATGGATAATTGTGATTCTGTCAAATTAAAAAGGTTTTGCCCAAATAAAATCAGTGCAACCAAAATTAGAAGGGAAGCAGAAAACTAGGGGAAAGTTTTTACAGCAAGTATCTCTGATAAAGGCCTCAGTACTCAACTATCGAGAGAACTGAGTCAAATTAATAATAACATAAGTTGTTTCGCGGTTTCCACTTAGTGGACAGAGGCTCGGAGGCAGGGGTGGGAAGGCTGGCTCTTCCTGAGCCTCTGCCTCCTCCTCTGCAGCGAGGATGGGCCTGCTTGGAGTCTCAGTCTTTCCTGGGACTGTTGGGAGGAAAGTGTTGCTGTGCCCTGTCGGGGGCCTGGAGCTCAGAGGGGTAGCTTGGGATGGCGGCGGCAGCTTTTCAAGGATGTGAGGAGTTTTCGGGGATCAGCTTTCCTTTGGCTTGTCTGCTCTTTGACCACCCGGTGAATAAGAAGTGTGGAGGAATCCTTCAGGGGATTCAGACCAGAGAGTCCCACGTGTTCTGTAGGGACAAAGGTGGGGCGATCTGTATCCTGGAGGAGCTCTCCCATTCACCTTTGAAGGTGTGCTTCTGGGGGCCACGTCCACCCTGCCTCCAGCGCTTACCAGCTCCGTGAACTCTCACCTCCACCCTTTGTTCTCCCCGTCTTGTTTCGGCCTTGTTTTGGCTCCGAGTCCCCCGTTTGTGTGTGTGTGTGTGTGTGTGTGTGCGCGCACGCGTGTGTACCGAGCTTTTGAAGGCCCAGAACCTGGTCTCCTTGACCAGATGTGATGCCGAGCCGGCCCCTGAGCCAGCTAGGTGCCGATGCACACAGGCTCAGTAGAGAAGGTGCTGAGGGCTGCTCAGCTCACCGTTTCTGCTCCATACCTTGACCTAAGAATGTTCTGCATCCCCAGAAGGGGCTCAACTCACCGGACTTTCAACACTCTGTCCTCCTTTACTGGAGCTGCCATGCTGCTCTCCACCTTTCTAGAGGCTGCTCGTCCTTCAGGCTCCCTCCTCCTCCAGCCCTCCACTGCCCCCCGAGGGTACTCTGTGCCCCACACTGAGCCTTGTTGGCTGGGAGGTTCATGGATTGTTGGTCAAGAGCGGGAACCCTGAGCAAAGCCACATGTGATGGAAGCTTTAAGGCACACAGGGGATGTTTTCTCTCGTGATGAGCTGAGCTGGGGCCTTCCTGCTGCAGATGGGCAGCGAGAGAGGGCAGAGCTTTGGAGAGCAGCCGAACCCAGGTGGTGCAGCGCCTTCCCTGTTGAGTTTCCGTCCTGTTCTTTGAGGTGCTCTTCTGGTTTCAATTTTCACAAATCATTTGAAAGTCAATCCTGGTTGTCTTTTTAGGCTGTCGGCTCAAGATGCGTCTCTACGCCTTTGTCCAGTGCCTCAGCGCCAAAGTCCGCCGTTTCACGGGTACCCTGCGGCGTAGAAGGAATCAGCCCAGAACTAGAAAAGGTGTTCGTTAAGGAGAACGGCGGCAAGGAGGAAGGAAGCGAAGTAAGCGGGTTTCAGTCTCTCTCCCCCTCTCTGACAGACGGAGGCTAGGGATAGAAGGAAGCAGTTGGAAAAGGTTCGGGATGTCTTGGGATGTTCTCCCAGTGACTTCTCTCCTGCAAGTAAAGTCTGAGTGCGCCTGCACTTGGCCCTGGGCCAGCTGGCCTGGCTCACTGGCCCTTTAACCCAACAGAGCTGTCTGAGCTGGGCGTCTGTTCTTTCCCACCCAAACAGAGCGAAGCCCCAGAGACTTCAGCTTTAATGTGATGGCCAGACCTGCCTCGTCCCAGGTTTGGTGTGCCGCGTCTTGTGAGGTCCTTGTTTCCCGCTGTCTCTGCAGCCGCCGCAGGCCTCGGCACCCAGAGCTGGCTCTTCAGCCAGACCGCATGCTCATGCTTTTTACTCGTAGCAATGATTTGGAGGCTGGCTCGACGCTGGCTTGGTGCTTGCGGCATCCTAATTCAGAGCCTCCCGTGATGCTTCCCAGTCTAGTCCCCTCTGTGGGCCTCAGTTCGCTCTTCTGTGAAATGGGGGAGGGCTGGACTCTGGGGCCTCCGAGCTGGGATCCTAAGCACCCCTCGTGTTTTAGGGAGACAGAACCATGGGACTCTTGGACTGTGAAATGGATTGAGAGGGTGTCCGTGTTAAAACTTTCATGTGAAGTTTTCCTGGAAACCTATTTTATTAATTTTGTTAAGTTAGTCAGCAAGCTCTTGTTCTGTGTCTGCTGTGTTCTGGGCACTGTCGCTTGAAGTCAGGAGGCTGGGGGCAGAGGCACCTTGACAGGCTCTTGCCTGGCCTTCCCTGTTCTACAGCCTGTGTGGACTTCAGGCCCCACTCTTGCCTGCGCGTGCTCACAGGGGCTTCCTCAGTGGCTGACCATGTCCCTCCCTTGCTCAGGAACCTCCCCTGGATCATATACAAAAGCCCTTCCTTCATTGCCTGTCTCCAGCCTGCCTTTCCAGCCTTCCTTGCCCTGACTCCAGCCGGGCTGCTCTTCTTGCTTCTTTAGATACAGCGCTTCATCTCCTGTGCCAGCAGTCAGGAGGACCTGAGTTCAGCTCTAGCCTTGGACACTACCAGCGGTAGTACCTGAGCAGGTCAGACCTCTGTGTGCCTCAGCTTCCTCAGCTGTAGAGTGGGGGTTGTGAGGATCCGACGAGGATGTGTTTGTGGCCTCCTTCACACAGAGCCTGAGACGTAGCAGGTGCTTAGAATGCCCACCCTCTTCCCGAGCTCAGCTCCGGCACCACCTTCATCTGTGGAGGCCTTTCCTCATTCCCCCTACCTTGCCCTCCCAATTAATGTGCTATTTTATTTTTATCTTTAACATGCTTATGTTAGTACAGATTGTCTCCTGGGATGATTTCATGGTATTCCCAGCCCCTTGTACCAGACCCAGCACTAAGCCAGCCTGGTACATAGAGAGCCAGACTGATTAAGGCTTTTAGAACCAAAGGGACAAGTTTGTAGTTGACTCTGAAGGCAATAGGGAGCCCCAGAAGATATCCACATAGGGGGTGATGACCTGGTCAGGTCCTGGTTTTAGGCCCAGCACAGGAGGAAGAGGCCCTGGCTCTGGAGTGGGCTCTGATGCCTCCTCTGACACATGCCCTTCATGGTGTTCCTTGACCGCTCCGCAGCTCCCAGACCTTCATCTCTGAAAGGAGGGGGCTGACCAAGCTGGCCTCCAAGGTCTGTTCCAGCTTTAGATACGTGATGCCACAATTCTGTGAATGTCTGTGCCTGGCAGCCACGTGGGAGGTGGCATAGAGCGGGGATGGTCAGATGCAGGGAGACCACTGAGGAAGGAGGCTGGTAAAGTAGCCAAGAGGAGAAAGGATGCGTGCTGAAGTAAGGGAGAGGCTGAAGAGGCAGAGTCAGCAGTGGTGGGCACCTGGGGGGGAGTGGGGCATGGGGGTTAGGGTTAGGGTTGTTTCAAACCGGCATCACTGGGAGGGTGGCCGTGCCCTCAACTGAAATGGGGGAGGTGGCAGGAAGAGTAGGCAGTGGGGGGTACGCAGAGTTAAGAGGCCTCTAGGACCAGTCCATGGAGATGTCCTGGAAAATGAGTTCAGGAGAGCGAGGAAAGCTTGAATACACAGATTGGGAGGTTGCATGTATGGAGGTGGTGATTGATCCTATAGGAAATGGGTAGCCCATCGAGGGGGAGGAGGTAAGGAGAGGGACCAGGCCAGAGCCTGGAACAACACCTCTGCTTTGTGCATATGGGAAGGAGGCCTGTAATGGTCAGGCAGGGAGGTGAAGGGCCCAGGGAGAGCAGGATCATGGAAGCCAAGGGAGGAGAGTATATTCCAAGGGGAACACTGGGTGGTCGGTGTCCGGAGCTGCAGAAAGTTCAAGAAAGATTCTGACAAAGGCTGGAGAGAAGGCATTGTCTTTGGTCATGAAGAGATCTTTGGTAAGTGGGAAGAGCAGCTTGGTGAGCCAGAGTTGGAGAAGAGATGGGGGGACGAAGCGGTGGGAGCAAGAAAGTAAGAAATCCGTGAAGATGGTCGTGCCATCAGCCTGGCCATCACCCTCACGAGCACCGCCTCTGTGTCCCAGCGTTCGGAAATCTCCTTATCTGACCTTGACCTGTGGGCTTTTGCCCCTCCCCCCACTGGTCCTCCCCTGCAAAACCCTGCCCTTCATCTGCCCGGTGGCCTCCAGGCCCTTGACCAGCCACTCTCTTCTGCTTTCCATCTCGGCTCCTTGGTGAAGCAGCCGAGCGTCACGCTGTCTTCCTCTCCTGAGTTCCCAAGGACGACCCCTCCCCCTGCTCGAGGGCTCCCTTTCCGTCTCGTCTCCCCCAGCAGATTGCCCCTCTTCATCCCCACTCTGTCTCTTACTTTCACACTCTCCCTCTCTATTGAGCGCCTTCTCTCCTGCCTACAAACATGCCCGTGTCTCCGTCCTGAAAAAAGCCTCATTTGATCCTTCCATCCCCACCATCAGCCTGTTTCTCGTCTGCTCTTCGTAGGTAAACTCCTCAAAAAGGCCGTCTACAAATGGGGCCTCTGCCTCTCTCCTCTCACTGTCTCAGTGCCTCACGATGTGGCTTCCAGCCATATCATCCCACTCACACTGCCCTCTCCGGTCACCAAATCCAATGACCTTTTCTCAATCCTCATTCTCCCTGACCCCTGTGTAGCCTCTGACTCTGCCGGTCACTTCCCCCACCGCCCGGATTCCTCTCTTCTTTCTAGGTTTTCAGGCCACCCTCTGCCCTCTGCCCCTGCTTCATCTCCTCTGCTAGAGCCCCCTCCGGACCACGCCCTCTAACCATGGATGTCGCTCAGCGTCAGCCTGGGCCCTCTGGACCACTTCCCTCCCCTGGCCAGCTCACCAGCTCCCGTGGATTCAGTGGCCCTCTCTGTGTGGATGGTTCTCACCTCTGCTGGTCTGTCCCAATCTCCCTGCTGACCTCCAGCCTCCCATCTCTCTCTGGACGTCCAGTAACATCCTAAACTCTGTATCCACAGCGGGGCTCGCGATCTTTCTGCGTACACGCTGCTCCCTTCTGCCTTTCCTGTTACTTCTCAGTGCACCTCTCCCCACCCTCCCCCCACATCCTCCAGGCTCCCAACCTTGCCGTGCTGTCACCAAGGCCTGCTGACTTCACCTCTGCAGCATCTCTCCTCTGACTCTGCCCCCTCACACCTGAATGACTGCATCAGCTGCTGGGAGGTATGCCAGCCTCGGCCTCCCCTCCAGCCCATCCTCCGCTTGGCCTGCTGAAGGGCTCTAACCATGTCATTCCTTTACCCGGGAAACTCCAGTGGCTCCCTGTGGCCTCTGGGATCAAATACAGAGCTCTGTTTGGCCTTCACAAGAGCCTTGCCCACATTTCCAGTCTCATATCCCTCCCTCCCCACATGTGCTCTTGCGTTCAGTGCCCCCACCCTCCGTCTCTTGCCCCCGGCCGTGGTCTCTGGCCATCCCTCAGGCCCGGAGCATTTCTCTCTTGGGCTCGGGCCGCCGGCCTCCTGCCTCCCTTTGGGTCCCAGCTACAATCCCAGCTGCTCTTCAGCCTGCCACCTTCCCTCTGCTCATTATCTCCTCCTTGTCCTGCAGATCTTCCATGTATGTACTCGCACATTGTCTCCCCGCGTTAGACTGTAAGCTTCTTGAGGACAGCATCTGTCCTTTGCTTCTTTTCATATCACCAGTGCTTTGCTCGGTGCCCGGCACCCAGTAGGCCCTTAATAAATGTTTATTCATCGATTGAACTGCGATCCAGAATGTTGACGAAATGCTATCAGGCTCACTGACCTCTAGCATTCTTCCTTTCTTCCTGCGTCCCCACCACTGTTAAGCTGCAGTGATGTTTGCCTCCTTCCAATTCCGTGTTCACTCTGCTGTGAACTGGGATGGCTGCCACCACCTCAGCAGCCCCTGGCCCTTCTCTTGGTGCCCAAGGAGATTCCCCGTCGAGGCGCAGAACTCTCCCCCCCCCTCCCCCCCAGTCACAACTCCATGCTGTCTCGTCTGTCTCCTTGTGCTTCTCAGGCCTTGGCTTCCCATGTGCCGTTTTTCTTCTGGCCTTTCCAGTCCTTGGAGAGAAAACCAAAGGCCCGCTGGAGGTGGGTGTCCCCATCCCAGCCCCTACAGCAGCCCAAGCACCCTTTGAGCAGCGTCCTTGCTATATCCAGACATAGAATTAAAGAGCTTTGGATCTTGCCTCTTTCTACCGTTCTGCCCTCTGTGCCCTTGAGGGGATTTCTGAGAGCTTTGAAGAAGGGGCAGAAGAGAGACAAGAGGCCGAGGGCACTGATGAGACTGGCTTGGGCCCAGCTTTCCCTGAGAGTGGAATCTTGACTGCAGAGTCACAGGATGATTGCAGATGCAGTGTACAGTTGGCTTGGGAAATGCTTTCTTTCTACCAGGAACCAGGTGAGGTGACAGGGACACAGACCAGTGAGAAGTCATCTGTGCCATCAGGACTTCTGTTCCACTGGCAATGTTTACACAGGTGATGAAATGCAGGATAATCCAGGCACTGCCAGGGAGGTGACTTTTCCAAACACAGAAATGTTGTCTATGAATCACTGTGGTGGCAAGGCTTACTCACTGAGGTCTGTCCAACTGGGTTGGCAAAGATGTTATCACAAGGTCAGGTCATGTCCCCAAGTACTTTCTGTGGGCTAGGGACCATGCTAAGCTTGGGGTAGCAGGAAGGGTGGAGGGAGAACCTGCTGTCAGGGGACTCTCCATCTCATGGGGGAGATACCGTGGGCAGACGAGAGCTGGAGAGAGGTCAGGCACCAGGCACAGGGTATTTTCAGTGGTTCTGGCTCAGGTGCCCGATGGTCCTGTAATGTCAGTGGAGCCCCCAGCGTCGATTTAAAGCTCCAGCTGGGACACTGGGTGTGGAGTTGATAAGCAGAGTGACAGCTGTGGTGCCAGGCCCAGCCTCAGGCCATGCCCGGGGAGTGGAGAAGACAGGATGAGAGCCCAAGACGTATCTTGGTGAAGGAGAAGATGTGTTCCCTTTGTCAGTCGGTGGTGCTTCTGGGGGAAGTGGACAGAAGGGCAAGCTCCTTGAGGGGCTGGTACTGTGGGTGTGGGATCCCTGGATCCCCAACGAGGTCACTGGGCATGCCTCCCCAAGAAAGGTGCCGCCCAAAGGCAGGCAGGCCACGGGAGTGACCTCTTGGGGCACTGTTTGTATTCCAGCCCCTGGATGTTCCTGACGGCCGCCGCGCCCCACTGCCCGCCCAGTACCGCAGCAGCAGCAGCGGCACGCGCAGCATAGACACGCAGACGCCGTCGGTGCCTGAGCGCAGCAGCAGCTGCAGCAGCAGCCACTCACCCTGTGCGTCTCAGGATGGCAGCCCGTGCTCCACCGAAGACTTGCTCTATGACCGCGACAAAGGTGAGGAGGGCCGGGGCTGAGCCGCTGTCCTTTCATCTCCTTGTCCTTGGGGGAGAGCGGAGGGGGCACTGGGAGGGGCTCCCGTGAGCTTTGCTGGCCTTTTCTGGGTCTCCTGATCCTCCCATGTGAATGCCAGGGGAGCAGAGCCCGTGGTAAGGAGCCTCAGCTGTCTGGGAAGGAAGGCCGTGAGAGGTTAGGGCATGCGGGTCCATTTTTTGCCTTGATGTTGTCCACAGGTCAAATGACAGTCACTGTCCTGCTTGGTTTTGTGTTTCATCAGGCGTCAGAGTACATGGGTGAGTCAGAATTGTTGGGAGGGAAAACCGTTTCCAAAGAAAGCCCGAACGAAAAGTCACTTGAGTATTTAAGTGCCAGCTTTTCTAAATGTTCAGTAACTAGAAATACAAAGACTGACAATGTACAAGTGAACCGACTGTCCCACATCATTTCAGCTAAGGCTCTGGTAGCTTCGACTGTAGCAGTTTGTAATAAGGGCTCCCCCGTCCCCTGCCCCCATGGCCCTTCTCAGATGATGGCACCCTCACTGCCTTTGCACCCTACCAGCCACACCCTGCAGGCGGCAGAGCCAGGCATTCCAAGGGTGCTCAGCCCTCAGTGAGGTCTGGCTGACCCACCCCCCAGCCCTGGCAGCCTGTTCCTGGCCATTCCTTTTGTATTATTGATCACAGATGAATGGGAAATTTGCCATCATCCTGCTACCACGTATATTGTGTTAGAGCTCCATGGTGCTGAGCATCGGCACCTCCTTGGAGGCTC
The DNA here is from genome assembly GCA_028646515.1 of Pseudochirops corinnae. Lineage (NCBI taxonomy): Eukaryota > Metazoa > Chordata > Mammalia > Diprotodontia > Pseudocheiridae > Pseudochirops > Pseudochirops corinnae. The sequence continues at coordinate 551,576,170 of CM053585.1, read as the reverse complement.
ATGACAGCCTGAGGAGGTGCTCCAGCTCTCACTCCCCCCCCTCTGTTCATCTGGGATCTGTTGCTACTCAGTGATTTGGAGGTTTTCTTCATATTCATCTGCCGGCTTCCTGACTTGAGGGGTGGCAGCAGACTGTGCCAACCCCCAGAGGTGGAACTCCCTCAAATCCAAGGACTCTCCTCTCCTCCCAGGGCTCTTAAAGACATGGGCGTGGTAGGCTGCAGTGTTTGGCCAAAGGTTGTTTCTCTGGTGACACCTCTTCTGTGAAGCCTGCCTGTTGAAGAGCGGAGACTGGAGAGCCCAGAAGGGGCTCTCCCTGGCCCGGGCCGTAGGATGAACATAGAGCCGCTCCTCTGACATGCCCGCACTGTGGACGATTAGCAAACAGACCAACTCCAACATTTCCGTAGCATATGTTAGGAGCCGACAGAAAATGCTCTGAGGGCCTGGCTCAGTGAAACTGCTCCTGGTCACCCTGGTGCGTCACCCAGCACACACAAAAGTAGCCATGTGAAAGCGGCCGTCTTGGAAAGTGGAAGATACGGGAGTGGGGGAGACGCTCGCTGGAGCCAGGCATTTGCACCGTTTTCCCCAGGCACCAAGAGGGCTTTCACTTTTGAAAATGGAAATTGGGGAGCTCCGCATCGGACACCCATCTGGTCAGGCTTTTTTGCCGAAGAACAAATTTGTTTCCTCGGTTTGTTTGTTCTTCAGAACCATCCTAGGCTTGGAAAGTACTCTGGTGACTGCCTTGTCTAGCCCCTTTCTGAACAAGAAATTTTTTGTGACATACCTTTTGCTGGAAGGCCTCCTTCAAGGCAGGAGCCCTGACTCCTGAAGGGACTCACAGCATGTTCCCACAGCTCTAATTGACCTCTGGCTGCAGGTGGTCTACCTGGGATGTCCCCCCTCCGCCCCTGCACAAATACCCCTTTCCTTCCAGATCTGCTCTCTGGGGCCGGGCACACCTAATCCCTTCTGCACATGACTGCCTCCAGAAACTTGAAGAGACAGCTTTTGTGGTCTCTTTATAGTATGCAAGAGGTAGGAACTTTAAAGGGAAGGACCTTTCATCTGGACTTGATGCCCACAAGGGAAACTGAGGAGTTAGTGACTTGCCTGTGTTTGCTCTGAGTCGTGGATTTAGGAAGGGGCCTTAGGAACCACCTTGTCCAACCTCTGATTTCACAGATGAGGAGCCTGAGACTCAGATGTGAAGTGACTTGTAATAAGTGAATGGGAGAGGTGGGGTTCAAACTCAGCTCCTGTGATTGTCTAACCCGGAAGTGAGATTGGACAAGGCGCTGGCCCCTCTTTGTGATTCTGAGGTAGAATTTTAAGGCCTAAAAAGCCCATGCTGACATTCCTAGGTGAGAATGAAGAGGTGCAGGTCACAATGTGAGGAAATCTGGGGCTCTGGTCATTATAAGGTCCTGCTACAGTGATTGTTTCATGGCTCAGCCAGGTTGTGGCCAAACAAGGGGGTAGGGCAAGACCTGGGCTTTGTTGGGGGCTCAGTCTCTGTCCAGTCTTGCAGTGGCACCTGGCCCTCACATGGCGCAGAATGCACCTCTGATTCTGGATCCATTAGGGCTCCTATGAAGTTGAATAGACAAACTTGACCAAGCTCTCAGCATCAGAGAAGATCAGGTTGCATCTCTACAGGTGTGGTGATGGCAGCAACGTAGCTGTGCCCGTGTGCACCCTTGGGACAGACGGGATGGGTGGATGAAGGCCAGACCACTCTTAACGGCCCCCAGTGTGGCCGAATGGCTAAAGCTGCATCTCCCTGAGACTGTGAGGTGAGGTGGCTCATGGTGGAGCTGAGCAGCTGCCCTGTGAGACCAGCAAGGGGCTGCAGAGACGGCCAGAGTAAAAACCCAGTCTGGGCAGTGTATGACAAGAGTATGGTTCGATCCACTGGCATGTGCTGGAAACATTCAGACTCCCCATTGCTGGAAATAGTAAAGGCAGCTGGAGAAATTGTGCTTAAAGATATGGCAGATCCCAGCCTGGAAAAACAGTGATTTCAAAGGCAATGCTAAGTCTTTGATGCATCATCCTGCCCATAGTGTTTAATTACTAGGCCAAATGTTGTCAGACCCTAACACGCGCACTTTTAAAATGGCACACTTGGCCTCGCAGAAGAACAGGGACTTCCTAGTCGGTGCTGTTTCCAACCTGGTGATTTCCAAGAAGGTTAGAATCCCATTTGTGAGTGGGCTGTGGAGGGGGCCCTGAGATTAGAGAATTAAGCCCTTTCTTTAGATTTATGGATTTGAAGTTGCTGGGTAAGATCACAGTTGTTACATACACAGCCCATGTTCCCCAGTCATGGTATAATCTAATGAAAAGCTCAGACTTTGTTGTGCACACCAAGAAAAAGGAAGTCAGTTTAAAATGCCACAGGACTCTGGCGTGCTTAGAACCATCAGCACGTGCAGTGGCTTGCGGGGCGCTGCCCCAGAACCTGAACTCCTGCTTCCATGCAGACTCCTGCTGGTTGGTAGTGGCCTGTGGTTGTGACAACGGAGGTCAGTGGTGTGGAATGCTTTGGGATGGTGGTGCTCTGCAAACCGTGCCTGCTTGTGACCCTGTCCTTCTCCCTGATTATCCGTCCTCGCCTCTCCGGCTCCTGGTGGTGTGGGAGGCAGATGGAGAGCAAGCTCAGGGAGCAGACCCTGCCCTCCAGGGAACACTGAGGTAGAAGCACATGAGGACGAGACAGTGTGTGAGCAGAGGCTTAGAGGAAGCGTGGCAGTCTCAGATGAAGAGAGAGGAGTCAGTTCATCCCAGCCATGAAGGTCGCCGGCGCGGAGGAAGAGAGGAGAGGCAGGACTGCCTTCAGATCCAGCCTCAGGCGCCCGCTAGCTGTGGGACCCCGGGCAAGGCGCTCCGCCACCAGGGCCTGTTTCCTCTGTTATAGAGTGCAGATGATGTCAGCGCTCTCCCAGGCCGCTGTGAGGACTAAAAGAGAGAGGACGTGTCTGGAGCTGAGCCCGGTGGCCGTGTGCAGTGGACGCCACGTAAACATGAGCCGCTACTGTTATTGTGCTTGCTAGCTTTCCTTCCTTGTAAGGGACAGTGTAAAGGCCAGTCTGCTGGACTTGAGAGGCTGGAAGGAGAGATTGAGGCCCAGACTGGAAGAAGGTTGATGTTTGATCCCAAAGGCATAGGAAGCCCACTTGGGTGGTGAGAGCTCCAAAGTGCCTAGGGCACTGGGCCTGGAGTCAGGAAGCCTCAGGCATCCTGGGCCACCTCTCTTTTGTTTCCTCTCTGAAAAGTGGGTGCTGTTGTACCTTCCTCTCTGTGTGATTGTGTCAGATGAGGTGGCTTGTATAAAGCACTTTGGAAGCTGCTGGGGGGGGGCGGGGCTTGGTGAGGCAGGATATCCTAAGGCCAGCACTGAGTTGGGGGCTCCCATCCTATGGGAGGTGCCTCTGGGGCTTTGTTTGAACAGTCCCATAGGTGGCTGATGTGGGTCTGGAGCTTGGCAGAGAAGCTGAACTGAGAGTCATCTGTCTACCTGGAGACTTAATGATTGAGTGAGAGGGAAGAGGGCCTGGGACCAGGGGCATCCAGTGTTAGGGGGCCTGAAATGGAGGGGAGTCAACAAGAGAAGGCAGCCGGGAACCAGGAGTCACCAAAACTCAGAGGGGAAAAGGCCAGCAGTGACATGCAGCAGACTGCGGCTTAGAAGGGCTCAGACAGAGAAAGGCCATTGGGTTTGGCCATTCAGAGCTCACTAGTAACTGGGGAGAATAGAAAGTGTAGACAGCTATGGTTTTCTTTTTCTACTTCTGCAGTCTGAGGGGATGGCACAGTCTAGGGAGGCCTTTCTCAGGCTGGTCAGACTTGGGCATGTCTGCAGTCAGCAGGGAAGGACAAGGTAGAGGCGGGTGATCTGACCTTTACCCTTTGGCCCGAGGCATATGGTAGGAGAGGGGGCACTGGGAAAGAACTTTGGAAGGATTTGGTGGACTGTTCTCCAGGTTAAGAATGAATTTATTTATCTTGCTAATTAGATCCATGAACCCCCAAGGCCAGAAATGCCATAGGACCCTGGGGACACTCTGGTGAAACCTAAGGATTCCTTATCAGAATCATGTTTTTAAGTTCGTGAAATAAAAAAAATACACGAGATTACGAAGAAAACCCATTCCCTGACGGCTACCACAAGTTTAAAAGCAAACCTAACCTATGGCCCCTACGTTTGGGCCCCTGTGCTGGGGCCATCAGGTCTCTTCATCAGTCTGGGCCTCGCTGCTCCAGCGTTCCACAGCTCCACCCCCAATCTGCAGACACCTCACCATCCAGAGGAAATGGATAGAGGTGGGCACCCTTAGCAAACGAGTATCTGCCTGAGGCTTCATCATGACTGTGTTGCTCCTGGTGATCAGAGGGTTACCAAATGCTATTACATCTGGAGGGTCTGCCTTGGAATCTTGGATGACATCAACCTAGTGATAGCAGAAGGGCTTTGTTTGGTAATTGGGCAGCTGGATTTCCTTTGTAGTCTCCTATGGTGCTCTGAGAAGGGCCTCCCAGGAAGGATAGGAAGTCCATGCATCGCCCTGCCCAGGTGGTGTGCACAGGGCCTCCGAGTCAGCTGTGCGGACATCTTGGTGTCTCTTGTGGAATACAGTCTCTGAAGGCTCTCCTGTTCCCATCGCGTATTCTGGGCGAGGACGCCTTTCTCAGCGATGTAGCAGAGAAGAAAGTCCCCCTGCCGGCTGGTGGCTGTGGCTAGGCTCTCGATGGTTGTTTCTGGGTGGTTGTGCCCCCCACGAGCGCTGCCAAGCCCTTATCCTCTCGCCTCTTTCACAGTGACCCCAAATTGTGTTGTCTCCAGCACCTCTCCCGTGGATGCTGGGTCGGAGTCAGCCCCTTTCCGAACACCTATTTTCTGTAGGGCTGTTTCTACTTCCTCTTAGAGCCTCCCTTCCCCCTGGCAAACTGGCTCACCTCTAGACTGCTAGAGTTTCTCCCCCTGGTCCTCCTGTTAAACAGCTGCTCAAACCTCTGGCTCACTCCCTCCACTCACTGCCTTTGCTCCTCTTTATCTTGTGGTGGATGGAATTGGAGCGGCTTAGGCAATCGTGGATTAGACCCACTATGCCTTGGTAGTCCATCACCCCAGCTGGAGTGGAGCTGCAGTGAGATGGTCCTTGAATACCTCCCACTCACCACACTGCCTTCGCGGCACCCCCCAGGGCTCTCTCCCTTCTGCCTTCTCAGCTGAGGACATCAATTTCTTTCCTTTTTTAAAAATTTTATTTATTTTTCTGAACTGTCTCCTTCCCTCCCTCCTCTGCACTAGAGAAGGCCAACATGTGACACATATGTGTGTGTGTGTGCGTATGTATATATGTGTAGACAGATACATGCACATGTACGTGTGTGTGTGTGTACTTACACAAGCCATACCAGGCATCTTGATATTCATCAGTTCTTTCTCTGGAGGTCGATAGCGTCTTCCTTTCTAGGCCCTTTGTAGCTGATTCGAATATTTGTCGTGTGTAGATGAGCTTAGTCCTTCATGGTCACTCTTTGAACAGTGTTGCTGTCGCTGTGCACAACACTCTTTTGGTTCTGCTCGCTGCGTTATTTCCTGCGAATCTTTCTGTGTTTTCCCAAGGCCACTGAGTGCATCGTTTCTCGTAGCATAGTAGTATTCCTTCACAGTCTCATACCACAGCTTGTCCAGCCCTTCCACAGTTGAGGGACATCCCTTCAGTTTCCAGCTCTTGGTTACCACAAAGAGAGCTCCTAGAAAGAGTTTAGAGCAGTGGTTCTCAACCTTCCTGATGCTGCGACCCTCCCCCAACCATAAAGTTATTTTCGTTGCTACTTCCTAACTGTAATTTTGCCACTGTGATGAATCTGTCTGATGTGCAGGGTGTATTTTCGTTGTTACAAACCGAACAGAACCCACAGGTTGAGAACCGCTGGTTTAGAACACATAGGTTCTTTTCCTTTTTCCCTGATCACCTTGGGAAACAGACCTAGGAGTGGAATTGCTGAGTCAAGGACGTCCACAGTTTTCAGTTTTGTTTTTAACACTTCGGCACAATTTCAGATTGCTTTCAAAAATGATTAGATCAGTTCTCAGTGTTTTTCCACATTCCCTTCAACACTCGTCATTTCCCTCTTCTATCATCTTAGCCAGTCTGATGGGTGTAAAATATCTCAGAGTTGTTGTAATTTGAATTTCTCTAATCAACAATGATTTAGAGCATTTGCTCATAAGACTTATACATAGTTTTGAGATCTTCATTGAAAAGCTGCATGTTCGTCTTCTTTCATCATTTATCAGTGGAGAATGTCTCATCCCTATAAATTCGACAAGACTCCGTATGGATTTGAGATGAGACCTTCACCTACGGAACGGTCTGCAGAAGTTTTTCCCTAGTTTCTTCTTCCCTTGACTACGTTGGTGTTCTTTATTTACATACATTGGTTTTTAATTATTTTTGTAAAGGTACAAAACCTTTCAGATGTAGTTAGAATTTTCCGTTTTACATATCACAGTACTCTCTATTCTTGTTTACTTGTGCCTCAGTGTGATAGGTAATGTATTATGTGTTCTTATAACTTTCTTATGATTATCTCCCTTTATATCTTAAGTCATGCATCCATTTTGACCTTACCTAGGTAAACGGCAGAAGATATTGGTCTGTACACAATTTCTGCCAGACTGCTTTCCAGCTTTCCCAATAATTTTTTTCTTTTTACCAAATAGTGCATTCTTATACCACAAGTAGAAATCTGTGCACTTGTCAAATCCAAGGTTACTGCAGTCATTTACTGCCACGTGTTGCATGTCTGCTCCGCTCTACTGGTCTCCCTTTCTGTTCCTGGGCAGTACCAGATAGCTTCGGTAATTACTGGCTTACACTCCACTTTAACATCTGGTACTACCAAGCCTCCTTCCTTTCCTTTTTTTCCAGTAAATCCATTGATAATTCTTGACCTTTTGTTCTTTCAGAGGAATTTTGTTACTATTTTTTCTAGCTCAAAAAATAAGATTTTGGTAACTTGATTGAGATGGCATTGAAGAAACAGATTAGTTTAGGTAGAATTGTAATTTTTATTACACTGGCTTCGTCCACACATAAATAATTCATATTTTTCCATTTATTTGAATTTGACTTTATTTGTTAATAAAGTGTTTTATAATTATGTTTATGTAGTTCCTGGGTTTGTTTTGGCAGGTATACTCTCCAGTATTTTATCTTGTCTGCAATTATTATTATTATTATTTTTTTACTTTTTGGAGAGGGGAAGACAGGGCATTTGGAGTTAAGTGACTTGCCCAAGGTCACACGGCTAGTAAGTGTTGTGTCTGAGTCCAGATTTGAACTCAGGTCCTCCTGATTCCAGGGCCAGTGCTCTATTCACTGCACCACCTAGCCGCCCCTACAGTTGTTTTAAATGGAGTGTCTGTTACTGTCTCTTTTTGCAGGATTTTGTTGTTGATGTATATAGAAATGCTAATAATTTATGTTGGTTTATTTTATATCCTACTGTTTTGGTAAAATTATTCATTGTTTCCATTGACTTTTTTGTTGAGTCTCTAGGACTTTCCAAGAATATCAAATATCATCATCCTTTCTGCAGAAAGAGAGAGTTTTATTAGCTGACGGCTGTTGTGATTTCTTTTTCTTTTCCTGTTCTGTTGTTAGCATTTCTAATACAGTGTTGAATGACATTGGCACATAGACAGTTTGGCATCCTTGTTTCATCTCCAGTGTCATTGGGAATTCTTCTAACTTATACCCATTACAGATAGTACTTGCTGATGGTTTTAGGCAGATGCTTCTTAGCATTTTAGGGAAAAATCCATTTATAGTTGTCTTTTCAAATGTTTTTACTAGGAATGAGTGTTGTATTTTGTCAAAAGCTTTTTCTGCATCTATCGAGATAATCATATGATTTTTGTTACTTTTGTTTTGATGTAATCAATTATGTTAAGAGTTTTCCTTATGTTATGCCATCCCTACATTTCTGATATAGTCCCATGTGGTCACAATGTATGATCTTTGTGATATATTGCTGCAGTCTCCTAGCTAGTATTATATTCAGGATTTTTGTATCTGTATTCTTAGTGAAATTGGTTTGTATTTTTCTTTCTCTGTGTTTGCTCTTCTTGGTTTAGATGTTAGCACCACGTTTCTTTCATAAAAAGAGTTTGGAAGGATTCCTTCCTTGCCCATTATTACTCCAAATAATTTACTTAATATTGGAATGAGTTGATTTTTAAATGTTTGGTAGAATTCACTTGTAAATTCATCTGGCCCTGATACTTTTTTTTTTTTAAAGGAAGCTCACTTATGGCCCCTTCCATTTCTTTTTCTAAAATAGGTTTGTTTAGATATTCTATTTCCTGTTCTGTTAATCTAGGCAGTTTATATTTTTGTAAACATTCCTCCATTTCACTTAAATTGTTAAATTCATTGGCATATACTTGGGCAAAATAACTCCTGATGATTGTTTTGATTTCATCTTCAGTAGTGGTATATTCATGCTTTTCATTGTTAATATTAGTAGTTTGGTTTTCTCTCTTTTAAAAATCATAACAGTTAATCTATTTTACTGTGGGGTTTTTCTCCCACAAAACCAATGTTTAGTTTTATTTATTAACTCAGTGGTTTTCTTACCTTCAATTTTATTAACCTCATACTTAGTTTTTAGGATTTCCAATTTAATTTGGGATTTTTATTTGTTCTTTTTCCAGTGGGGTTCTGCACCCACTTCATTGATATGCTCTTTCTCTGTCTTACTGATGTAAGCATTTAGAGATATAAACTTCCCTCTCTTTGCTGCTTTTGCTGCATCCTGTAGTTTTGGTATGTTGTCTCCTGTAAAGCCAATCATGTGTAGCTCTCCTGGGGACTGCTGCTGTGAATAAATTTAAGGATCTGATCACATTGTGTAGCGATCTCTCTATTCAGCAGTAAACCAAAGGAAAGCATTGAAGAAGCTAAAGCCCAGCGTTCACAGTAACATAACGTAACGACTTATTACTAAGGGGCCACACAGTCTTAAACAAAACCTGTCATTCAGGAAGCCACAGTCTCCTTGGTCAGTACAGAGTGTCTAGGTGAAGTCCTCTTTCATCTTGACTAGAGATTGACTTCCAGTCATCCTTAAGGGGTAGCACAGAGTATAAACACCACCCCCTCCTAGGTCACAGTAAGTCACAATCTTATCAGTCAATACAGAGTACCCAAGTGAAGTCTTCTTTTATCCTAACTGGAGGCTGGCTTCCAAACCCCACAGCTCCTCTTGACCGCTCATAGCTTTTGCCCGGACTCATACATAGACAGCTCTCTGCTCTTGTTTCATACCTCAGCTTATGGGGACTGCTCCATTCCAGGCTCTTCAAAGTTTCTGTTTCTAGGAAGATGAAGCTTAACAGAGCTACCACAATATTTACACACACACACGAAGCTTAACAGAGCTACCACAGTATCTATATACATTGCCAGCACTTTCATCCCCAATTCACTTTCTGTCTGACAGGGTAACACAAGTCAACAGACAGGGCTTCTGTCAGAGAAATCAGACACAAATCAACAGGAAAGTCCCAGGACTTCTGTAACAACAGGAAAGTCCTCTTTCGGGGCTTCTGCCTAAGAATAATAGGGTGCTTTTGTCTGACAGAACAACAGACAGAGTGCTACAGAGTGTTGACATCATGACTATTCTCTCTCTCTCTCTCTCTCTCTCTCTCTCTCTCTCTCTCTCTCGGTTCACAGAAAGTAACACAGATCAACAGAGCACCAGAATCACAAGCATTCTCCCTCTCAGTTGTGCTTGGTCCCAGCTTTTCTCGAGCTTTGCTCTGCTCCTTCCTGTCCCCCCTCCAGTTTGGCTCTTTGGTCAGGCTCCTCCCACTGTGGGCTCAGCGTGATGATGTTAGACCTGTAAGGGCAGGGAAGATCTCCAAGCTCCCTGAAGCCCATTGAGGGCAGCGCAGTGTGTGCTGTTTCCAACAAAGACTTGTGATACAATCAAAGGCGAGGCTCAAAGGCACTTGGATAGCGGAGGCAAGCATCAGAGGACTGCTTCACTTCCCATCTTCCTATCATTCTCTGTAATAAACATCATTTATCATTTCTATGACTTTTTAAAAACCCGTTTAACTCATTCTTTAAGATTAGGTTATTTAATCTCCAATCGATTTTTAATCTATTTCCCTGGTCCCTTGTTAAATATAATTTTTTATTGCATTATGATCAGAAAAGGATGCATTTAACATTTCTGTTTCCCGCATTTAACTATAAAAGTTTTTCTGCTCCAGTTCATGGTTAATTTTTGTGAAGGTGCCATGTACTGCTGAGAAAAAGGTGTATTCCTTTCCATTTCCATGCCATTCCCTCCAGATAGCCATCATATTCCGCTTATCTAAGATTCTGTTCATCTCCTTGATGTATTTCTTATTAGAAATAATTTTTTTGTTAGGTTCATCTGGCTTTGAGAGGGGAAGGTTGAAGTCCTACATTATTACAGTATAGCTTTGCTGTCTATTTCCACCTGTAATTCATTTAACTTTTCCTTTAAAAATTTGGATGGTATAGCATTGGGCTCATGTTGGTTTAATTTTTGATATTAACTTCATTACCTATAGTACCATTGAATGTAACGTAGTATCCCTGTTTATCTCTTTTAATTAAATCTATTTTAGCTTTAACTTTGTCTGAGATCATGATCACTGTCCCTGCTTTTTTTGTATCAGTTGAAGCATATTAAACTCTACTCAGCCCTTTTTTCCTCTTATGTATGTCTCTCATTTTTAAGTGTGTTTCTTGTAAACAACCTATTGTCAGATGCTGATTTTTGATCCATTGTATCCATTTCTGTTTTATAGGTGAGTTCCTTCCATTCACACTCAAAATTACAATCACTAGATGTGCATTTCCCTCCATCCTATTTTTCTTCACTGTTTATCCTCCCTTTTTACTCTATTCCTCCTCACACTTCTAACTATTAATCCACAGTCCTTCTAAGAATCCCTTCCTTATCGCCGCCCTTTACCTTAATCCCTCCACCCTTCTAAGAGACCCTCTCTTATCTTATTCCATCACCCTATTTTTCTGCATGTTAGGAAGACTTTTATATCCTTCTAGATCTGTGGTTCTCAACCTTCCTAATGCCAAGACCCTTTAATAGTCATGTGGGCGTGTCTGCATGTGGGCAGGAGGTTCCTACGACCATCGGAAGTATGTGTTTTCCGATGGTCTTAGGTGACCCGTGACCCCTGTGAAAGGGTATTTCGACCCCAAAGGGATCACGACCCACAGATTGAGAACTGCTGTTCTAGATGTATGTTATTTCCTCTTTAACCCAGTTCTGATGAGAATAAGGTTCTACCACTACCAGCCTCCCGCCCTCTCCTATAACAGTTCTCCCATTCACATCTGATTTGTAGGAGATAGTTGCTCCATTTGACCACTCCCTACTCAATTTTATTTTTTAGGTCAACCCTTCATACTCAACTCAACCCCAAGCCTTCTTCTGTCTATGTATGCTCCTTCAAACTGCCCTAGTAATGATAACTTACAAGTTACAGGTAGCATTTTCTCATATAAAGTAAACAGTTTGAGCTGATTAAATCCCTTGTAATTGGTCTTTCATGTTTACCTTTTTGTATTTTTTCTGATTCTTATAGGTCATATTTTCTGTTCAGTTCTGGTCAATACCTGAAAGTCCTTCAGTTCATTGAATATACATTTTTTTTCCCATGCAGGATTACACTCAGCTTTGTTAGGGAAGTTATTCTTGATAACAAACACAGTTACTTTACTCTTAAAAATATCATGTTCCATGCCCTTTGGTGTTTTAATGTAGAACCTGCCAAATCTTGTGTTATCCTCATTGTAACTCCACTGTATTCAAATTGTTTTGTTCCTTGACCTGGGAATTTCTTTTTTTTTATTCGTCAAATCTTTATTGTTTAAGTGGGGAAGGTTGGCAGGGGCCAGTTTAGTCCTTCTTGGCAGCCGCCTTCCTCATGGCAGCTAGGACATTGCGGAGCTCCTCTCTCTCTTCCTCTTGGCTTGGATGTGAGTTCCCACCCTTTTTTTTGATGAACTCAAGGGCTAACGTTTCCTTGGAGACCTTTGATGATTCCATGGCCCGCCTCTCATAAGGGGCAAATCCACACACCTCCCGGATCATCTCTCTCACAGACTTGGTGTGTTTGGTCAGACACCCACGGCAGCGGCAGTGTCGCGGCTTCGAAACGTTTTTGGTAACCGTGGCCCTTGTGGAGGCCCACGACCATGGGGTGCTGGATAGCCATGGCTGCGGCGCTTCTGTAGCCCCCACCCTGGGAGTTTCTAAACTTACTTATGGTGCTTCTGTGAGTTTTCATCTTGGAATCTCTTTCAAGCGGTGATTAGTGAATTTTTTCAGTTTCTGTTTCACTCCCTCATTCTGAAACTTAAGGGCAATTTTCCTTAATTTTCCCTCAACCTCTCTTATTTCTTTTAAAACCTTTTTTAAGCTCTTCCATGAAATCTTTTTAGACTTGTGGCCCTTTTACTTTTATTTTCCTTTGAGATAGAAGTAGCTGTTTTAACTTCACTTTCTGAGTTCGAAGCTTGATTTCTCTATATCATAGTAGCTGTCTGTGGTCAGGTTCTTTCTTTTTGACGCAGTCATTTTTAGTGGTGTATTTCTTTGTTCTTAACTTTGTATTAGAGTTGGGCTCTAGTCCTGAGGCATGGAGGATTCTGTCTCCATGGAGGCCCTCCCTCCAGGAGGGCCCTGGAATGTTCCCCACGCTGTCCATGGGATAACAGCTCCTGATGCTGAGTCTGCCCCCAGGGCTTGCTATTCATTGATTCTTTAGAGATATTGGTACTTCAAGACCACCACCCCAGTGTCTTCCCAGGTTGTCTTAGGCCCGACAGTTACTTTACCTAACTCTGTTGTTTCTGTTGCTCCAAAGTTCACTTCAAGGCATTATTTTAAGGGAATTTGGGAGAGCCAGGTAATTTCTGGCTTTGTTCCAGAATTCCCAGAATCCTCTCTGATTTCACTTAGTTTCACAAAAGCCCCCAAACAAACAGAAGTTGAAGCCATGACCAGGCTCTCCCTCTTGTTAATCCCTCATCTCCTTCCCTCCTTCCTCTTTGGAGGAGGTGGCCCTTCTCCTTGCCGAGACTTTTTTGTTCCCGTGTCTCCTGTCTTCTCCATTGTACTCTCATCTTCAGGCCTCCCTGCCCTTGGCTCCTTCTTTTCCTGCTGTCTTCAGACATGCTTATGTCTCCTCTAGCCTCCACTGTCCAGGATGACCTAGTGCCTGGTGCTGGCCTGCTCCAAGTCACTCCCACATCTCCTGTTGCCCTGCCTTTGCCCTGGCAGTTCACTTAGGCCTGCCACGTTCTCCTTCCTCACCTCGACCTGGTGGCTTCCCTCGGGAGTCAGCTCAAAGGCCATCTGCTGCAGGGGCTTTCCTCTTGTTTCTATCTCCTCTCTATGGATCTTGTGTGTCCCCTGTTAGAATGTCAGCTCCTTGAGGGCAGGGCTAGTCCAGGGCTGGGGAACCTGCCGCCTTGAGGCCACAGGTCCTCAAGTACAGCCCTTTGCCTGAATAAAAGGATTAGTTCTGTAAAATTTGGACCTTCCAAAGGCTGCTCCAGGGGCCCAGGAGGACACGTGGCGTTCAGACTGCAGGCTCCCCGCCCCTGGTTTCATTTTCTTTGAATCCCACTCACTGGGTGTCTGATAGTAAGCAGTGAATAAATGCTTGTTGATTCCCTGCTTGGTTGAAGGAAAATGAGGTGTAAGGGAGTGGCCAAGGCCTCGACTAGGTGAGTGACCTGCCCCAGGCAATCTGAATTCTTGGGATCTCTGCTGCCTATCCTGGAAGCATTTCCTCTTCACTGACCCCCACTTAATACTGTTCCCATCCATTTATTCTGGATGAGTTGGTCCGGGCTGCCTTCTTTCCTTGCCCCCCCTCGCTGGCTGGGCCCGTTTCTGCCTCATGGTTGTGTAGGCTAATCTTGTTTAGGAGACGGGAATTGTCTCTGTCAGTATTGGTTTTTTTGTCCATTCCCAGTTGTCCCACCTTGATTGCTTATGGGGTTTTCCCCATTTATTATTAGAAATTTTTTATGCCTTCTGTCTCAGCAAGTAGCCAGGCAACCCTGACCCTGTATGAAGCAATTAATTTATCAGGAGCTAAAAGGAGAGATGTGTCCTTCAGTTGTAACATGGAGATCCTGACATAGGCCATCATCATTCAGCAGCCGTTGGCAGCTCTCCGTGCTGCCTTCACCGGGCACATTGTGCTTCTCTGAATTCTTGCTTATACTAGCGATGAAGTAGAGTCACTTTGCTTGCATATCATGTCATCTCGTTGGTATTCTTGTCATGTCTCAGTTTGGCTAGTGGGTCTGATGATACACAGCACCTAGGTGGAAAATTCATTTCCACAAGTGCCTCCTGAGACAAGGACAAGCTATTCCTCTAGAAACTTGTGTTTTACCTGGGGGGTGAGGGTGGGGGAAGGTGTGCTTACAGCATGCACATGGGTAAATAAGTAGATCTTGTGCCAAAGTTATTTGGGGAGGGGTAGAGCACCAGTGGCATGGCAGGGGTGAGGGTGGGAGCCAGGAACACCTTCATGGAGCACTTGGAACGTGGAAGCCTTAACGGAAGCCAGGCTGGAGTGGAAGAAGGCATGGAGGCAGAAGCTCCGAGGAGCTAGTGAGGAGAGGAGACACATGGGGGGCTGCAAAGGCAGGTCTGAGGCACGTTGTGAAGGACTTTTAATACCAAGACAATGAGTCTGAATTTTGTCTGAGAGGCAGTAGGAGGCCACTGAAGACTCCTGGGCAGGGGGCAATATTCTCAGATCTGCTTATACTTTAGGAAGATTATTTGTAAGCTCTGTGGATTGGGCAGGGGGAGAGAAGAAGGAGGAGAGAGACAGAGAGAGAGGAAGGGAGGGAGGGGGGAGGAAAAAGGAGGAGAGAGGCCAGGAGGTGACAAGGGCCTGGATGGGGCAGGAAAGTGGAAGGAAGAAGAAAGAAATCCATGGTCAGTAGCCACTACTTTATGGTCAGTTTTGTTGGTGTGATTTTATTCCATGCTCTTCATGTCCAGGGCCTCAGAATTCTCCTGGTGAAGGAAATGTTTGTTATAAATATGTTTAAGTCTTACAACCCTTTGACTTTTTTGTTTCCCAATCCACAGTCACACTTTCCAGTATATTCTTTTCAATCACTAAACATTTATTAAGCACCCACTATGTGCCAAGCATTGTATTAAGCACAGGGGATACAAAAAGAGCCAACAGTTTCTGCCCTCAAGGGGCTTACAGTCTAATGGGGGAGCCAACAAATATATACAAAGCAAGCTCTATGCAGGCTAAGTGGGAAATAATAAAGAGTGGGAAAGCACAGGACTTAGGAAGGGTTGGGGAAGGCTTCCTATAGGATGTAAAAGAAGTCTTCAGTGGCTGTCCAGATGTGTCACTGAAAGACCCACGTTTTTAAGACTATTGACAGATCTCTGCATCCAAACTCCCTGGACTGTTCTTGGTAGCAAAAGAGGCAGCTTATAGGGCTTTCCAGCCATTCCAAAACAGACCTTTTCTCTCCTAGCAGGTTTGTTCAGAGCTATGGGGCCGTGTGTCTGGCAGAGGTGCCTTTCAGTATCTGCCCCCAGTGTCTACCCTGCCTTCTGAACAGGTCCCCACTGTCCTCGTGGGGTCTCGGGATTCTGTCTAGCTGTGGTGCCTGGGCTTTAATGACAGCCATGACTGTTCTGGGCGTCAAGATGGTATTATGATTAAAATTGCTGCTTAGCGACCCAGAAGGCCCAGCTTGGGAGGCCTCTTATTCTTTTAGCTTTGGGGAATACAGCACTTTTGTTCACTACAGGTTTTTTGAGATAAAAACGTGTTTTCTATGGCAGGACAGATTAGTCTTGCCTTGAGACACTTATTGAAAAGAAATGTGCTCCAAAAAGTGGTGAGAAAGAACTTGTTGGCCAGGGGACTCCGTGGGTGGGCAGGCTTAGCTGCCTCATGCAGGATGCTGCTCATAGGGAGTCCGGGTGTGTTCACCATCAGTAATGGAACAAACTGATTTAAATTTGCAGACAGTGGGAGCAGCTCGCCGCTCCCCAAGTATGCCTCCTCACCCAAGCCCAACAACAGCTACATGTTCAAGCGGGAGCCGCCCGAGGGGTGTGAGCGAGTGAAGGTCTTTGAGGAGATGGTGTAAGTACCCTCCCTACCCTTGTGGGCCCACACAGCTGCAGGAGCTAAGGAGAGAGGGAGCTTCCCAGGTGGGTCATAGGGAAGGAGCTATTTCTCTGCGATTGCGGAAGAAGGTAAAGGAGAAAAGAGGCCTGAGAGAGTCCAGCCTTCAGAGGAGAAATGGTGCTTCCCCTTCCCCCACCAAGCCAAATGGGAGCAGGGCTCACAGACTCCTTATGCTTTTCTGAATAGGGCGGTGCCCTCCCAGGGAGGTAGAGAGGCCCTCTGGGTCTCTTCCTTTTGAGATGGGGAGCTTCACCCCTCCTGACTCAGGGCCTAGAGCCAGGTCCTCACCATTCTGCAAGCTCTGTGTGGGTTCAGGGTCCTTTGTTGTTCATGGTGTCCTTTTGTCCCATTCTAGGGCTCGCCAGCCCATCTCAGCCCCTCTGTTTTCATGTCCTGACAAGAACAAGGTGAATTTCATCCCAACCGGCTCCGCCTTCTGCCCTGTAAGGCTCCTGGGCCCTCTCCTGCCAGCCTCGGACCTGATGCTCAAGAGTTCTCCAGGCTCCGGCCAGAGCCCGATCCTGAGCACCTTGACCGTTGAGCAGCTGTCGGCACGGGTGGCCTTCTCGTCTCTTTCAGATGATACCAGCATTGTGGACTCGGTGGCAGAAGTCACGATCCCACCACCATGCCCAGCTCCGCCACCCCCGCTGCTGAGCGAGCGTCAGGCTGAGGAGCGGGCCTCATCTCAGAATTACGTGGCCATCTGAGCAGGGGAGCAGGCCCTCGCCCTCAGAAGCCTGGTCAGCACGACCACCCAGACGTCTGCATGGAGCGGTGACACCTTTCTGGACAGAACAGAAGATGTGTTAGCCTCCCAGAGCATCTCTCATCACTGTTCTTGGGGGGACAGGCCTTGAATGGAGCATTTAAAAATTTTTATTTCTTTGTGAAAAGCGATGATGCCAGCTCAGCGTGTAGATCATTCAGCATTTTCAGTGGAGACAATGCATTTCCTAGTATGTCTGACCAGATGAGCACGTCCTGCAGTCTGTTCCAAGTCTTTCCGTGTCAGAAAGTTGCCTGTCCGAAGGGAAGCCGTCTGGCTGCGTTGTGTCCTGTGGAAGAGGCTGTACTTGAGCATTGTGTTGACAATCGATCCAGGTGTTTGTGATTCACATGATGCAAAAACCACCAGACACACAAGATCCCAGCCGCGCTGTCGTGCAGCGCCCACCCAGTGGCCTCGTTTCAGGTACTTCAGCTGAAGTCTAACTCAGGTAACTTGGAATGTATCATATCGGCAAAGACAAGGTGTCACAGCGACATCTCTGCATTAATCTTTCCTCAGTCTGTTCCGCTTGGTGGGAAGAAGACTGAGAAGGGTGATCCTGGGCAGGGTCGGCCAGCAGCAGGAGCAGGATCTGGGTTCCCCTTCTCAGGTGGTAGCAGGAGGACGGGGTTAGGTATGGTGTTCTTCATGACTTGTGCAAGGGTGAGAAGGTTGCCAGGAGGCGTGCTGCACGCAGCGTACGTGCAAGTGAGAAGGACGAGAACATGCAGGGACATCACAGGGGCGGCCAGGAATGCTCCACTCACGTCTCCAGCAAATCCATGTTGAGTTTCTCCTCTGGAAACTGTCCCTTCATTTTCTGGCTTAAAAGGGACAAGCTTGTGGTTGCTCACCTCCACCCTCGCCAGCATTAGATGCAGCAGGCGGCATTCAGGCCCAGAAGTGGTTCTGTTCTCAGACCAGCTGGAGAAGGCTTTGGTGACTTCAGGCAGCAGCTGTTTCCTTTAGCCCGTCTCTGTGTCTTTGTCAGCATGGTCAGTTGTGCAGGTCTCCTCCACGCAAGAAGCCCTGGGCAGATGGGGCCTGAGCTGGGAGAAGCAGGCAGGGCCCAGGCTTCTCCGCAGTCCTGCTCTGGGCCCCAGGGAAGTGGCTAGATTGCCTTTGGCTCCCGCTGCCAGTGAAGGCTGCAAAGGAGTGAAGACAGTGAGGGGAAGGGCCTGTGTGTGTGTGTGTGGGGGGGGGGGGGGGGTGTCAGCCATCGGAACGCACATCGCCTTCCTCCCCCAACAGCGGCTGTTGTTCTGTCCCCCACAGAGCAAAGGACGCGGTCACCTTCTGTCGTTTCTGCATCTCTTTCACCCCCACGTTCTCAGGCCTTGAGAAGGAGGAGAGGGAAGGAGGGAGCCAAGGTCAGCTCCGTGGCGTGGCAAGGCGTGTATGGGAGTGACTTGTTGGCCGCTGCCGAGCTTGCTGCTCTGTCTAGTCCTGGGAGGGGAGGCGGAGGCCGGGATGGAGGTGAGGAGGGAGGGGGGACAGTGCTCAGCGCATCCCTGTCCCTGCGAGAAGCTGGTTGTAGCGCATCTGAAGGTTTTGGACGTGCGGCGCTGGGGCTTTTGTGTCTCCGTGTCAGTTCCCAGGAAGCTGCTGAGCTCAGATGCCCAGGCCTTGGCTCGGAGGCAGCTCAGACGTCGTTCAGTTTTTGTCCATTGCTGTCCTGGGAAGCCCGGCTGTGACCCTCCGCGGCTTTCCTTACGCGAGGCCAGATGTGGCTTTCGTTTTGTACTTTTCCAGTAGAGAAATCCCGGTGTCTTATTTAAATAAAGCTATGAGTAAGAAGTAGTCCTCTTGCTGTGTTTGGGGGGAGGGGGTGCACAGGGAGGTGCTGCGGGGCGCCCCATCTGCCAGACACAACACAGGACCCAGGGCTGAGGGCTGAGGGCCGAGGGCCGAGGCAGCCGCCCCTTTGGTGGGGCGGGGTTTGCGTGGGATCCCGTTACATTCTCGTGCTGGCTCTCCCAAGAAAAGCCACCAGGTGACTGATGTTTCCCATTTGGAGCCTGGTGCAAGCTTGAGGGCGTTGGATAGTGGGACAGAACTTCCACCATCTATGATTTTATACCCCAAGGATTTGTGAGAATGAAGTGTTTTTGAGACAGAACAGCCTCCAAGGATGTGGTGCTGAAATTGCTGTGTCCTGGGATATTTCTTTGGTTTAGAAAAAGGAAAGAAAAGGCCTTTTTAACTCACGCCGGAAGGATTGTGGGCTCAGGGACTTCCCTAGCCCATCCAACAAAGCTAGGGCGAGGCTGGCCAAGGTTTTCTGAGTCTGGTTACCTTTACAGACCCTGCTGTACCAATATGTCAAAAGGCTAGACAGGAGTCCCTTTAAAGAAGGACTGGGGGATTCAGTGGCATGTAAGCTTACAGCGAGTTAGTGGTGTGATCCTAGGCTGCATTGAGATGCCTGATGTCCGGAACAAAGGAGCTAATAGTCTTGTCCAGGTCAGACCAGACCTAAAGTATTGTGTTCTGAGAGGTGGAGTTTAGGAGTGAGTGCATTCTAGACACGCACAAACTGAGTGAAGTGGCAGAAAAAGCCACTAAGGGGAGTGGTGGGTCATAACCTGAAAGGCGGCCTGGTCAGTCATTTAAGGAAAAAAGGCAGATTGAAGCCCCCATCTGGACAGGCTTGGAGAAGATGGGCACAGGAGTAGCCACAGATTGATCCAGCAATTCTGAAGAACCATGTCAGTTGTTTGTGCCCTTTGAACCCTGTGCCAAGGGAGGGAGGGAACATGGACTTCTGAACAGCCAAACCAGAAACTCTGTGGGCACCAAAACACCAACAGCTCTTAACAACTAGGGTGCCCACCCAAAGGTGTGCAGAGCCTAAATTAGAGCTCGCAGATGTCAGAATATCCCTGTGCCACTGAAGAAGACAAAGGTGAGGAATTAGCCTTAGATGACAGAGGAGCTTCCACAATGAAGGGGGGTGGGATTGAGTTCTGTGGGCAGCCAGGAGTGGTGCAGGAAAGGCTCCTTGTCAGAGGTGGAGCTTAAAGTGGGCCTAGGATTCCAGAGGTGGTCCTAGGGATCAGCATGGGCAAGGCAGGGCAGGAAGAGACAGTGGCATGGAAGGGGACAGAGCACAGATCAGTTCGGCGCTTGGTTTCAGAGGGACAGCTGGGAGTCTGTGGGCAGGTATTTCAGACGTGGGGAGGGTCTGCTGGCCAGGGAGGACTCTCAGGACTAGTTCATGCTGAGCGTGCAGTCTGAGAAAACCGGAGACCTTTTGCAAACGATCTAGTCTCGATGACTGGTGCATGTGGGAGACCCAGAAAAAAGGTCTCTGTCACCAGATTTCAGTCACCCCGTGCACAGGTAGGACCTGGCTGTGTTGCTGCACCTAGGAGGGGTGCCGAGAACTTGGATGAGGCTGTGTCTGGCAGGTGTTGTGGAGAGAGAATGGAGAAGCTGTGGTCACAGCGGACAGGAGACGGTCAGAGAGGCAACAGAGAAGGCGTTATCACGGAGCGCCCTTCCGAGCTGCAGACCTGTGACTCACTGGGTCTCTGACAAGCACAGCACATGAGGATTATGTTCTGCAAACCAGAGTCCCCCAACGCTGCTGCTGCTGCAGCCCCCACCTGAGTCCCTCATGCTGAGACCTCCAGGATGTGCCTTCTGACCCTTAACAGGTCACTGTTACTAGAAAGACCCCTTATTTGGCCCATGCCTGCTTTGTTCCTTCCTCTTTTCCACATCCACTCCTGATTCTTCCTGTCTGTCGTCAAGCCCCAGCTTCAGCAGGCTTCCCTGGCTTTGCCTGACCTCGTCTCAGCTGCCATTGCTTGTTTGGTGGCCTGAGAAGTGTGTGTGTGCATGTCCTGCTTTAGATCCTGCGTGTGTGCCCGTGGCCTCAGCTGTGAAGCCAGGACATGAGCTCAGTCATGCCTCATGAGGAGCCGAGACATCTCCTTCCTTTGGGGACCTAAAAGTCATTTCCTATTTTCTTCTAAAACAAAGCACAGAGTATGGCATGTACTTAGTACTGAATGAAAGCTTGTTTCCTCTCCCTCCCTCCCTCCCTTCCTTCCTTCCTTCCTCCCTCCCTCCCTCCCTCCTTCCCTCCTTCCTTCCTTTTCTCTTTCCCTCAGTGTCCAGTACTGAAGGTCAATTAATGGTCAGTGACTGGCCCTGACTAAGCATAGAAGAAATCTGGGCTGAAGCCAGAGTCATTTTAAAGACGCCCAGAGGTGATTTTCCTTTTATTTATTTGTCATTTATTTTTACGTCATCTTTATTCATTTCTCAGAGTACTCCTCCTTCCCCCTACGGATAGTCATCGCTTGTAACAAAGAGCAGAAAAGAGAGTTTGGCGGAACTCCGCTGACCACATCCCTGGGGTCCACACCTACCATCCCCCACCTCTGCAGAGGAGGCTGGAAGGTGCCTTCTCGGGCCTCTGCTTGGGAATCAGGCTGGCTCGTGCTGCTGCCCTTCTTCCTCCGAGGTCTTGGGCGTGTGTTCCTGTATCCCCGGGCTCCGTGCATCACTGCATCTGTTCACAGAGGTCTCCCTGTTTCTCACAGCACAGAGATGTCCCATGACATCCATGGACCACAGCTTGTTCGGCCAGTCAGTGCCTGCTTTGTTCCCATCCTTTGCTAACACCCACACCCACACACCCCAAATGCATCTACAAAGCTTTCTTTGCATGGAGATGAGGATGCTCTGATTTCCTTGGGATAAGATTGGTTTTCAAGGTCTCAAAAAGAGGAAGTTTCCAAAGAAATAAAAAAGAAAAACACAAACCCCCCCCCCCCCACCCTTCACTCACAGCCATGCTCGAGGTGATGGTGGGCACCCTGAGATTATGACCAGGAGATCAGACCCAATGCTGACCACCCCAAGAGCTGCCTTCTCTTGCCTCTCAAAGGCCCTAGTGACAAAAGCATGGCCAAGGAGGGGGTGGTTTTGCAGGAGGTCTCGTGCAGCCCCACGGGTGGCCTCTGCAGTCACGGCTCACCCTCCCCATGGGAGGCCTTTGCTTGGCACTGACAGAGTC
Source organism: Pseudochirops corinnae (assembly GCA_028646515.1). Classification (NCBI taxonomy): domain Eukaryota; kingdom Metazoa; phylum Chordata; class Mammalia; order Diprotodontia; family Pseudocheiridae; genus Pseudochirops; species Pseudochirops corinnae. Next base: position 551,554,081 of record CM053585.1, on the reverse strand, counting down.
CACTGAGGACCAGGAGGGAAGCCTGTGGGCATCTGCCTCTAGCATTCCAACCACGCTGTAAGTTGGGGGTCTGGGAAAGTTTCTTGGAGGAGGTGGTGATTTGAAGGAAACTGGATTCTAAGGGGAAGAGGTAAGTAGGGAGTTCGTTCCAGGCACAGTTGGTACAAAAGTGGAGATGGGACTCAGCCAGCAGAATGTGTGAAAGGAGCTAACTTGCCATCAGTCTGGAAAGGCAGGGCTTGTAGTGGGTCTGATTTGAACACGAGCCCCTGGGGTTTATCTATGCATGTGCTAGAGGAAGGGGATTTGGTCAGTTTGTGGAGGACAGATTGGAAGGGGGAGAGGTAGGGAGCAAGGAGACATATAGGTGACTGGGTCAGAGAGAATAAAGTCCAGCAGCTGAATTTACCTCCTGTCCTTTAAAAAGAGAACAGGCCGCCTTGTCTCCCTCGGTCTGGAGCTGCACTCACTATTGGTCAGCAGGACCTGCTCTGTCTCCAGCGTAGGCCCCTCCTAAAACAAGCTGATGGCCCCCCACCTTCACGGGCAAACCACTGGCAGGCTCAGCCCTCCTCGGCTACAACTCCGGGACTAAAGATCTCCCTCTTCCCACCTTGTAGGGAATTGTGGGCATCCCCCCCAGGTGCTTTTTGGGCTGAACATTCTGTGACTGTCAACAGTGTTTCCCTGACCCCCTCCCAGCCCCTTCCTTGCCATCTCCGGGCCCTTGTTGGCCATAGTCCGGGACATGCTGGAGCTGTGGCTTTTGAGAGTGGTAGCATGTACACCTCAGAAAGCAGCAGCCAGGACCCAACAGGGGGTCTAGACTTGAGCCTTAATAATTCAGATTAATCTTCAGGCAAGTGTGCATGTGTGGGCCTGCTTGTCACACTCAGCAGCACATGGCTCTGTAAACTTGCCTTAAGTTCAGCAGGACTGTGCAGTCAAAGGCTCAGGAGGGGGCTAATGATGAACTAACTGGTACTTCTCTAAGTGCTTTATGGTTTGCAAAGTGGTTTCCGGCCAGTGTCTTACCAGAGCCTCACAACACTTCCATCACCCTCCACGACGGGTAGTGCCAGCCACACATGAACAGATTTCCTGGGTGTGTGTCTTGGGGCAGGGAAGAGGGTGGAAGAGGCGAGGGGACGGTGTCACCTGGTGAAGCCTGGTGCTTCCTTCTAGGGCTTCCCCTGCCAAGAATTGAGGCAGCAGGAGTGCAGGGGACACCTCTAGCCTGTGGAGACCCCAGCGCGACCTCCCCAGGCTCCCCTCCCTCTTCCTTGATGAAATGTGAGTTGGGCTCATCACCTTGTTTAATGATTCCGTTTAATAAACACTGTCTTTTTGTCAACCGCCCCTCCTCTCCCGTGGCCAGGTGCTGGAGCCTCAGAGATGAAAACGCAATGAAACACTTGTCCTCCAGGAGATGCATGCCATTGGAGGAGGCACATTTAATTGGCATGTGCCCGCAAAGTATGAAACCCGGCAGAGCTGGGGTCCATGAGGAATCTGAATGTGCTCAAGAACGTCGTGAAGGGCTGCTGTGTGGGGTCTGTGGGAGACCCCTGACGCTTCCTCATCCTCCCCACCTGTCCCTCTGCAGAGCCCCAGCTGTCCCCTCCCCACTCCCACTGAAGCCGAGGAAAGGCTCTGATCCTGCCCGTGCCTGAGTCAGATGCGCGCTCTACAAGCGCCCACACCTGCCTCCGGCACTCCCTTTCCGACCCGATAGATCGCTGGCCCCAACAAGCTTGTTTACTTTTTCCTTTGCTCGTGTGCTGCCCCGACTGCCTGAGCTCATTTCTTTCTGTTTGGGGGCCAGCTCATCTGGGAAGCTCTTGCTGTCCTTTCCCCCCACACAAGGGATCAGCAGCGTCTTCCTGCTCCTAGCACTGTCCTGGGGCATCCGCTTTGCATACTCCCTCCGCCCCCACCTCAGTCTTTGGGTCTGAGCTTCCTACCTCAGCACCCCCAGGGCTAAGCCCAGGGCCCCGCGCGGACTGCACGGGAAGGACTTTGTCTGTGCTCTGGGATAGCCTGAAGGAGAGAAATATGGGGCTATGCAGGAAGGGAGGAATCGATGGGCTGTGTGCAAATGCCCCAGGTGATGTGGGAAAGATCATAGGAAAAGGGTCTCCTTTCCTTGTTGGCGACCTAGCATGCACCGGCCTTTCTACCCGCTGTCCGCCGCTGGACGGGTGGGAGATGGAGGCAGTAGAAGGCCCCCCACTCCTGCTCAGCACCTCGCACCAGCCCATTCACCAGATACGTTCTGGATCAGAGGCGGTCACTCGGGCACTCGCTGCTTGTTGCCAACTGTTTGGCTGCTTTGGATAGAAGTCAGAGCTCATCAGCCGCCTGCCCAGCCCAGCTTTGGGTCCTGCTGCTAAAGATCGCTGGGGTGGGTGCCCCAGTCCCCTCATGGCAGCTCTGGGAGGCTGGCCTGCCCCTGGCCGTCAAAGGGGTTTCCGTTTACACACAAACGTAAGTGGCCCTTGGCACTTTGGTAGTGCCGCCGCAGGCATGGCAGGGGTGGAGGCTGGACGTGACCTGAAGGGCTGGTCATCACTGTTTAATCTCAAGGAATAAAGCAATACTAGTAAGAGGCCTAAAGCTTTGCAAAGTGCTTTACAAACAGCTCCTCTGACCCTCACGACCCCCTGGAGAGACAGCTACTATTAGAGAAGAAGAAACCAAGGCAATGGCTTGCTCTAGGGGATACCCAGTCAGTGCCTGAGGCTGGATTCGAACTCTGGGCTTCCGGATTCCAAAGCCACCGCTCACCCTCCTGGACTGCCTTGGACCCCACAACGGAAACACGCATCAGCGACAATAAGGACCAAACCCTCCAACGCCGAAATAGCAATATAAACGGGGCTGCTAGCCGTCCCCTTTTATTGGCACGGCACAGAAACCTCCTCGCAGCAGCAGGTCTGGCCCCGCGGTGGCGACTGCGCCCGCGCACTCACGCATTGAGCAGTTCGTGCTCCTTGTCCGTTTTCCCGACAGCATCAGGGTTGGACAACGGGTCCAGGTCGGCAAAAAGGCTGAACCAGGCCGTCAGGTCTCTAGCATACTCGGGTTCTGGAAGAGGACGACACACGTTTGCCACCGGCAGGACGTCAGAGGCTGCTTGGAGGGGCCTCACCAGGGAGACTGGACACCCCCTCCCCCGTTCCACTGAACCATCCTCCCGGTACCCCCCCGCCCTTCCCCCCCCACTGAGGGGGTCCCCTCCTGCAGAGGGGCGGAGACTTGGAATCAGCTGCTGAATGGGCAGGAGGGTCTGAGTGGGTAGCCTGGGGGTCATTCCCCACCCCCACCCTCCCAACAAGCCCTGCCTGCCCATCACAGAGTAGTCACCAACTGACCATCACCAGCAAAACATCAGCAGAAGCAGCTTACCTTTCATGGGGGGTGTGGTGCTGCTCTGGGTAGTGGGCTTTGG
>CM053585.1:551501043-551550130 GCA_028646515.1 Pseudochirops corinnae | reverse complement strand
GGAGACTTGGAATCAGCTGCTGAATGGGCAGGAGGGTCTGAGTGGGTAGCCTGGGGGTCATTCCCCACCCCCACCCTCCCAACAAGCCCTGCCTGCCCATCACAGAGTAGTCACCAACTGACCATCACCAGCAAAACATCAGCAGAAGCAGCTTACCTTTCATGGGGGGTGTGGTGCTGCTCTGGGTAGTGGGCTTTGGGGCCACGGCTGGCTTCCAGATGGATGGAGGGCTGCCTGGGCTCTCTCTCCAGCCTGAAATCCAACAAAGGCACTGCACTGGAGCAGGGCCATCAATCAGCATTGCTACCTTCTGCATCTCTATCCCTTTGGTCCAACTTGGATATGGGCTCCTAAGGCTCACCCTCCCCTTCCTCAGCCCCTACATGCAAGGGGGAGGAGTACTTGGCACTCAGCATTTTCTAACCTTAAGCCCCCTGGTCTTCTCTAGATTACTGGCCGCCCTCCCACCCTGGAGAGACCCTCAACCCTGAAGCCCTCTCTGCGGACTCCTAAGCCGCCATCATTTCAGGAGGGAACCTTCCCTGGGGTCCTTCTGGCCTCAGCTCAGAGCCTGTCTACTGAAGGAAGCCTTTCCCTCTGAGGTTACCTTGTTTGCCCTCTTCCTGTCTGGTTTGTGTCAGTTATCAGCAGCACCCTCTCCCCCCCTCCCCCCACCCCCTCCCTCCCTTCCCCCCTCCCTCCCCACCCCCCCACCCCGCCCCATTTGATGTGAGCTCCTCCAGAGCAGGGACAGTGTCCCTGGTGCTTAGCATGGAGCCTGGTACATGGAGCCTGGCACACAGACGGTGCCACACAAATGTTCTTCTTGCTCTGACTGTCTCCGCCTCCCCAGTCCCCTGCAGCTCTCTTTGATGCCTTGTCTGCCCCTGTCAGAGCATTGTGCTCCAAGGCAAGGCTCTGGCTCTGTCCCTGTCACCACTTGGGTTTATTCAGCCATCCCCCTGCACAAAGCTGGAACAGGCCTGGCTTATGAAATGTTTATTGATGGGAAGAAAACCTTGAGGAGAAAATTCAGCCAGTCTAAACTGAAACGTGACCCCAGTTCTCAAGGCCAAGGCCATGGGAAGAAAGGAGAGGAAAGCAGAGCAGGACCCTGGGCTCGCATCTCCTCTGAAGGCTGCTGGGCACTGACCTTGGAGGGACGGCTGGAAGTCGTGCATGTTTTTGTCTAGGAGCTGGGAAGGGAGGAAGCTTGACGACGGAGGGGGTACCGGCTCTGGCTCTCCTGGCACACACATGGCCATGGGCTCTGGGGTCTGCTTACTCCCAAAGACAGCCGTCCACTCTTTGCTGAAGTCTCCTTCATCCAGGGAAGATGCATTGAGAATCTCGTGAAGCAGCTGCATGTCGTCCTTGTCTGACACTTCAGACTCCGAAGTGCCTGGGAAGGAACCAGCAGACACTGGTCACAGTTGCCTGGGAGGCCTGGGAGGGAGGGGTCTTGGCTGTCCCCCACCCAGCAGGTCTTCAGGGAAGAGGAGAGAGGAAAACATATACTTTCAAAGAGCTCAGACCCACTGAGGCATCTCATGCAGATACGATTTTGAGAGACTCAAGGGTTAAAGCCTAGAGTCCCATCCACTCCGGCCATCCCACAGTCAAATCCATCTTCCGGGAATAAATTGGGATGATTCTTTGAATCAGTCTTCATATGAGAGTCTCGAGGCCCTTCCACCAGGCTGCTGTCCTCTGAATACTCTAGCTCATTGCACTGTGGTACACAGAGCTGAACACAGTCCCCTAGGTGTGGTCTGACTTGGGCAGAACCCTCATCTCTTCTACTGGAAGTTCTGCCTCTCTTGGTGTAACTGAGATGGTATCACACACAGACAGCAAGCTGGTGATGGCTGAGGGTTTTCAGGCAGGCTATCAAAGCATGTGCCTAGAAGGGTGGGGGGAAGCCTGTGGAAACTGCCTGACATGTTGCTAGTCCTACAACTCAATGAAAATCATTGCAGCCTTTATAAAGTGTGAAAGTCACCTGTTAAGAAGCAGTTCTAGGCACACCCTTGAAATAAAATTGCTTTTAATCTTGTGTCACACAGGCACACAGACATAGGCAGACCCTTTCCCCATCATTCACCTAAAGCCTGAGCTTGCCACCCCCCACTAGGAAGAGCATATCCTGGGTAAGAGGCCAAGAGACAAGCCTTTCTCTCTGGGCTGGGTTCCCCAGCACCCACTGATGCATAGGGAAAGTCAGTAAGCCAGCCTCTTTTCCCAGCCACTGGCAGAGTTGAAGGATCTGCCCAGCATGACCCAGAGCAATATTCTAACCCCAGCTCCTACGGGCTCTGGAAAGGGCTTTGTCCAGGAGCTGAGACAGAGCACACCAAGAACCATTCAACCCATCTGCTCCTCCTAAATAGACTTTATGGCCTCTTGAGGACACAGCCAGGCCAAGGAGAACAGAAGCTTCCTGAACAGAGAACAGAAAAACCAAGACAAGCACGACTTCTTTTACCATCATCTGTGTTTTAAACAGGAAGAGGACGTCTCTGCTTCTCTGCCTGCTTCCTTCTCTCTACATTATGACTAATCATGTACCTGAGCCACTTGAACAAAGATGAAAACCCCCAAACAACATACAAAAGGGACAGATGGAGAAACAGTGGTCAGGGAACGAAAGGGGCTCCATGCAGGATTAGGAGGTAGCTGTAGAGAGTTCAAGATCTCTCCCCTCTCTCCCTCCCTCCTTTCTTGCCCCACACCCCCTCTCTCCTCTCTATGTCTCTATCTCTCCCTCTCCTCATCTCTCCTCTCTCTGTCTCTCTCTTCCCACCCCCCCAGCCTCCCCTCCCCCCGCTTCTCCTCTCCCCTTCTGTCTCTTTCTGGGATTGCTATCACACCAAGGGATAGAGAGGATGCAAATAAAAGCAAGATCAGAGGGAGAAAGAAACCCCTTTCTGTGACCCCTGCAGGGAAATTCCCTCCGCTCTCTACCCTCTGCAGGCTGGATGGAGGCCACCGTGCCTGGAATCCTGCCCTGCCTGCCTCCTGATATGCTTCTCCTGTTGAGGGGTATCTCCTGTCACTGCTGCACTCGAGCTTGGTCTGGCCGAGGGCTGAGATGGACCAGAGCAGGAATGTCGCCACTCTACTGGAGTGTGTGACTGAAGCCTGCTGGCAGTGGTGGTATTCTCCAGGATTCCAAAGCAGAAAATGGGGGTGGGTGGAGATTCATATAGAGATTTCTATCACTTAGGCTACACCAACAGCTCCCTATTTGATAGATTTTGGTTGAGGGAAGCTTGTGAACAGAACTACAAAGTCAGCTAGAGGCAGGCTGAGCGATCTGTCCAGTGGAGACAGATAAAGTAGTGAACTGTCCATGTGGGAGGAGCACAGGGATGGACACGCTGGGGACACCTGTGAAACCAGGGGCTCCATTTTCTTGGCAGTGCCCAGTTCATGGGACTGAGAAGCACCTGAGGGAAAGCAGGAGGCTAGAGAGATCCCACCCCCTCATTTTCAAGATGAAGCTCAGGGAGTAAGGCCGGGAGGTGTGGATGAATGGAGACAGATGGATTCTGCAGTCGGTCTCCATCACTGGGCCTTCTCTTTTCCCTATTAGTTGTTTTTTTTAAACAAGGATTGCCCTTAAGGGCCAACACTAAGTCTGTGTTAAGGAGAGAAGAAGTGCTTCAAGAGGAGAAAAAGGGTTCTGAGGAGGCAACGAGAACCCCGAAATGGAGCAGGAGGAGGGGCCAGTAGGGCAAAGGTGGCCCTGAGGAGGGGGACATGAGAATCAGGGGCTGCCCAGAGCTGGGAACATCCAACAAAATGACATCTAGATGGCACTGGGAGGTTTGTGAAGCACTTTACATCCCAAAACAAGACTGTACAGGTGAGGAAACTGAGGCTCAGAATGTGACTTGCCAAAGTTACATGGCCTTCTCTCTGCCCCTCCCCCACCAGAAGCGTCCACTCTGGCCACACAAAGATGAGACTGCTTGACCCCAAAGGGACCAGAGACAAAGAGGAAACTCCCCCTGGCTGGAGGGCTCCGGAAAAGCCTCTTCGCCTGGGGCAGGACTGTCTCAGCCCTGAGATTGTGTAAGGTTGCATTTCACTGAAATTTTGGCTAATTCGGAGCCAAGGGAACCATGGACACCTGCCAGGGGGAGAGGGGCAGAGGGGCAGGAGGGTGGGGGCCACAATGAAGAGGTGTGGGCAGTACAGGGTGAAGCCCGGGGATGGCCTCCCTCAGGGATCACATATCTGACTTCCTCTGGCCTGTGGCTGGTGGGACAAACAACATCTTTGTCATGGATGTCCCTGCCTCCTCTTAGACACATGGACCGATACTGATGAGAAGAGAAGGGAAGCCTTTCACAAAACAGATGGGCACCCCTGTGTGCTTATAAACACGCCCACACCTTCAGATGTGACTCCATCCCACCCACAGCCCAGTGTGGCATCCCGAAGACACTGGGGGGGTGGCACAGCTCCAGTTCACTCTGGCCCCTGAGCTACCTAACTGAAGAGACCCCATCAGTCTGGTGCCCCATGCCAAAGAACAGGATTGCTTTATGATTTAGGCAAAATCTCCAGAGACTACTGAAAATCATCATGAGGGACAGCACGGATACAGGAAAACCCTTCAGACCTCTCTGGCCGAGGTGGGCTGGGGTAACTCTCTTTGGGCCAGACCGGCCCCATCTCCACACATGGTTGGGGACCAGAGCAGGAGCAGCCCTGGAGATATCTGAGGCTGGACACCTTGGCCATCTTCTCTCTGGGACCCAGCCGCCTCCTCTTTGGTCTGGGAAGTCTCTGAAATGGGCTAATCTGCTTTTGCTCCAGACATGATCACTCTAGGGCGGGCGGGCAGTAACAGGGCCGTGCTTCTGCACCACAGGATTTCAGAGCAGGGAGGGCATCAGAGGCCCTTCTGTCGGGCCTGGCTAAGCTCTGCCCTTCAACAAGACAGGCCGAAGCCAAGAAAGTTACTCACTTTAACATGTGAAGGGGACAAAACAATACTAATTTGCTATATATTTGATTTTTTAAATGTCAGAAGTTTTAAAACCCCAGACAAGTTTATTGTTCCTACCTGTCTCTGTTGGCTTCAGGTCCAACAGTTCATCAATGGATCCTTTAGAGGGAGAAAAAGTAGAAAAACCAAATCAGCTTAGTTTTCCAGGCATTCCCAAGTTAATGTGGTAAACCAGAGCCAGCCCTTCACTTCAGATTACCTGAGCCCTGGATCTGGGATGACTCTCCCTCGGTCCCCGAGAAGGCATTCTTTCCCTCCTCAGCTGGAATCAGAACACACCAAGCCGGTTAGGACCACGTTAGCACCATGGGCCCAGCTTCCTGGAGGGTGGCAGCTGCTGGTTCAGGTAGTGACCACAGCCCACTCCAAGGAGGCCAGGTAGGCTCTGGGGCTGTGCTTGGAGGGCAGCAGTCCGGGATGGACGCCTCCTCCCCTCCCTCTTGTGTCTGTGGACACTCAATACTGATTGCTCACATACACTCATCAGCTACCTTGGCTGCAGGGGCCACCCTAACAGAAGCACCCCCAGGCTCTGAGAACATGACTTGTTTTTACAGTCACCGGCTAGATTGGGGAGAAGCTAATGCTTCGAAATACTGCCATTCCCTAAGGAGGAGTCTGAGGAGCCAGCGGCACCAGCCTGTTGGGGGCACAGCCTACCCCCCATGCCCAGGAAAAGAACCCAGTGGGAAGAAGATTGTGTGCACATGTGTCTGGTCATCTGCACACACTGTGCTGCCTGAGCATGTGTGTGCAGGTGTGTCTGAACATGTGTGCACACGTTATCTGAGTGTGAGCAAGCGGGCTGAACAGTGTGTGCTTTCCGTGTGTGTCTGAGCATGTGTGCACACATGAACACGTGTGCACATACATGTGTGCCTGAACATGCATGTGCACATGCCTGGTCACAGGTGTCCGTGTGTGTGTGAGCACGCCTCAGTTCCCAGAGACATTTGGGGCTGGTTGGGCCAGGTCTGCCTCCGGGGCGTCCTCCTGTGCACCCAGGCTGCCTGAGAGAGCACACAGGAAGCAGAGGCCAGACCAGAATCCAACAGGTGAAATCAGCGGCTGCAGCAGCCCAGGCCTTCCAGGGCCAGCCCAGGATACACCACTTACTCACTTGGACTCTGCAGGCTCCCCACGGGGCTGTGGCCCCAGAGCCCCTTCCTGTTGGGGCCATCCTCTGGCCGCCCTTCAGACAGGATGACCAGCCCCAGGTGCCCAGAGAAGGTGACGGGTCACCCAAGGAGCTGCTTAGTGTCACTGCTGAGTTTGCCACGTGTGCAGATGCCCCATGGTCAGTCTCCTGTTAAAGGGACTCCCAGAGTGCCTTTGTCATGGGCGGACCTCGGCAGCCTGATGCAGTGACCTGCCCAGCCCCAGAATCCACTATTCAGAGCTGGAAGGAAGCTCTGAGGCACCAAATCCAGGCACCTCCTTTACAGCCTAGCTAACAAGAGACTGCCCGAGGTCACAGAAACCAGGTGTAGAACCAGGCTTGGCTCCAGCCCTGCACAGGGCCAGGCTGCCTTCCTCAGAAATGAAGCAGATGGAAGGAGGGGACCAAGCAGGCGGGAGAAAGAGGGGCCAAGAGGACAGCATGCTTCTTCTGGGAGGATCCCCCATTCAAAGCCACCTCTGGGGCTTCCTGGATGGACAAGGAATCCCCGAAGACAGGGCTGACAGATGTCTGGGATGACACCTTCCAATCGCCCCCCAGGACCCCACGGAGGCCCCCCCTTACCAACCACCCTTTGACTTTTGAAAAATGCCAGCCTGAGAAGCGCCAGAAATGCGAGGCTCGAGGAGAGCGCCATCACGTTCAGGAGGGAAGTGGAAGGAACACCAAACTTACGGAAGAAAGGGGGTGTCTTGTCAGAGCTTTCTTCATCTAACACTATCAACCTTCAATTGAACAGAAAAGACGATAGCTCAGTCAGCAGTGCACATCTGAGGAACATTGCGTAAGCGCCTGCTGCATGCACACAACTAACCTCAATTCCAGCCCGACCATTTGTGGGAAAGTCAGGAAATCATTCCTCTGCCCAGGGCCTGCCGCTTCCTCGTCGTTCGTTATGACAAAGAAGGAAAGGCCATGGGAGAGAGGAGAAATCCCCTCTGCCTGTTCCCCAGCCATGATTTCTCTTTCTCTGTGCCCACGATGCACACCCCCTCCCCAACAGAACGGAAACCCCCTGAGGCCAGGGATCATTTCTCAGCAAGTGCAGATTGGTCCCCACTTACGGGTGTGGCTGCTGGGGCTCCATCTCCAGTCTTTCCTTCTGGGCTTGTTCCTTCTTTTCAGCATTTTCTATTAACTTGTTTACAGGGTCCTGTAAGCTCTGGGTCATGATCCAGAGATAGGGAAAACAAAGCGCAGACGGTCAAACCAGGCACCCTCGCCCGGTTGGGCTCCTCCATTGCACCAAAGTGAAGGAAATTTTCCCAGACAGGGACCAGAGTCATGGGCGAGGGGATGCAAGGCTGGTGGGGAAGGGCTTGAGAAGTTGGCAGGGGACCTTTGCTGACCCCCAGCTCTACCAGAGGGAGCCCCACTGCCCTGAGGTCACAAGCCCTTGTGAGGTGAGAGGTTCTGCGGCCCTCTCTGCTCCTGCCCCAACAAGGTGGCCGTGTAGCAGGGAGAGCCCTTGCCTGGAGTCCAGAGAGACGCAGGGCCAGAGCTCACTAGGCTCAGGTGTGGAATGAGGATAACCCAGCCTGTGGCTCCATATTCTCTGGGGTGGGTGGAGGCTTGATGAGATAAAACATCATTGCAATGGCTTTTGAAGACCCTGCACCCAGGCATTGCCGGCCTCCCGCTGCCATGTTCCAAAGGTGCCCAAGATAAGTGTCAGCAGCCCATGGACCGAACGTGGGGCTTGTTTCCCATTGACAAGACGGAGATTTTGTTGCCGATGGTTTTTGGTTTTTCCCTTGTTCAAAGGACCTACGTGGCTCCAACCCTGACTCCAACCAAAAAATAATCACAATCACTCCTTCAGCCACACGCACACACACACGGACACCTATGACCAGGCATGTGCAATGCACATTCAGGCACATAGCACGTGCGCACGCATGGTCATGTGTGCACACGTGCTCAGACACACAGAAAACACACACTGTTCAGCCTACTTGCTCACACTCAGACACATGTGCACACAGGTTCAGACACTCCTGCACACACATGCTCAGGCAGCACAGTGTGTGTAGATGACCAGACACATGTGCACACAATCTTCTTCCCACTGGGTTCTTTTCCTGGGGATGGGGGGTAGGCTGTGCCCCCAACAGGCCAGGGCTGCTGGCTCCTCAGGCTCCTCCTTAGGGAATGGCAGTATTTCAAAGCATTAGCTTCTCTCTAGTCTAGTCACAGTACTTAATAAAGACCTGCTCTGTCCTAGGCACCTGGGCCAGGGGGCAGAAATATAGAGACACAAAGAAAGTCGCTGCCCTCAAGGAATTTAGAGTCTTTCTTGGGAAACAGAGGATTGTGTTAGTGGGGAAAAGAGGACAGAGGAGGAAGAGAGTGAACAGGCATCTAACCCTAACCCTAAATGCCTGCAGCTGACTGGTCATAAGTTAAAGATGGCTGTGAGGTGCAAACCCAGGAGGCTGGAGATGTGGTGGTGACAGACAGAGGCAGTAGGAAGAGAGGCTTGAGGGACAGAATGAGCTCCATTTTCAAAAGAATGAGTTTGGAACAAACATGGGCCATCCAGTTGGAAAATTCTAAGAGAGAAAGAGGGAGGGAGAGGGAAAGAGAGAGAGGGAGAGAGAGAGAGAGGGAGAGAGACAGAGAGAGACAGAGAGAGGGAGAGAGACAGAGAGAGAGAGTGGGAGGAAGAGAGACAGAGAGAAGGAGAGAGAGAGACAGAGAGAGGGAGAGAGAGAGACAGAGAGAGAGATAGAGAGACAGAGAGACAGAGAGAGACAGAGAGAGGGAGAGAGACAGAGAGAGAGTGGGAGGAAGAGAGACAGAGAGAGGGAGAGAGAGAGACAGAGAGAAAGACAGAGAGAGAGAGAGACAGAGAGAGGGAGAGAGACAGAGAGACAGAGAGACAGTGGGGGAGAGAGAGAGAGAGAGAGAGAGAGAGGGAGAGAGACAGAGAGACAGAGATAGAAACAGACAGAGACACAGGACACAGGGAGACACAGTGTGGGAAGGAGGAGGGGAAATGGAAACACTGACCTTCTCCTGGCATTGGGGTGATATAGGATCATTATTGGTGGAGATGGAGGAATCCACTAAGTGGTTTTTAAGGACAGAGTGGACTTGGGCATATCTGTGGGCAGCAGGCACGGAGCCCGGAGGCCAGCAGAGGTGGCCCCTCCCCAGAGTTGGCCCTCAGGGAGATGGTCTTTGATTGTAGCAGCAGCTACTTCTTCTAGCATCGTTCCAAAAGACCATGTAATTGTTGAGGAAGGCTTTACAAATGCCCAAGTTTAACATCCTGCTGGCCTGCAAGGGCTAAAGCATCCTAAGGAAAATCTAATTGCTTCCTTCTGAACAATGTAGGAAACCAAGCCAAGAACCTAATTCTGGGGAATGGTCTCCACTTTCTAGTGCCTTTTATGGCAGCTCTCTGGGCCCCTTCTCTGACCCCATCCCAGGCCCCCTCTCTGGCCCTCTTTCCTGGCTCCCTCCCCTCTAAATACAATCCCTTTTCATCTCATCAGGGCCACCTTCTTCCATGGTACAGAGACACCCTGTTCCTTTGACTTTCTGAACCTTGAACTCTAACCCAAATAGAAGCTTGGTCCACGCTTGCATTCCCCTTCCACTGTCCAGGCCCAACAGGAGGAATCTCTGGTTTAATTGGTCAGTAACAAGAAATGATGAAAAATTAGTATTTCTTCTCAGTTAACGTGTCTGTGTTAGGGGTGGTTAGGTTAGGTTTTCCTCCATTTGGAAATCCACATGCTGAAGTCAATGTGGGGCAGGGAATTCAGCATTACGCTTGGGAATCAAGACTGCCTGGGTCCGAATCCCTTAATCATTAAGAAATCCTGGACTCGACTTAACTTAGACTTAACATGTCTAAGACTCAGGATCTTCATAAAAGTAGTGGAACCTTAAGTTCCCTCTCATTCATTCAGTGATGCCATGATAATGCTATGGTGGGTGTGGGTGAGTCTGCCTCAGACAGATGAAATTCTAGAAGACCAGAAACAAGGCAGCACACACCCTGGACATCCTAAGGACCTCATGGAGTGCCTGAGCCAGGCCATTCAGAAATTATGCTGAACTGAACGGATGGCAAGGGTCAGGACTCTGGTGGGATGGTAAACACTCACAATGCCAGTGGTTCTGGAATTAGATGTTAGCACCAACCAGAAGCTTAGGATTCACACTGTTATGGACCTGGAGGTTTAGAGCCGAAATGAGAGAGAAAGCTGCCCTGGCATCCTTACCTTCAGCATAGTGAACTCATAAGGTTGGTAACCTTTAAAACTCTCGTGGATGGCTGCCATGGTGTGTGAGGTTTTCTCCCAGAAATGAAGCAAGGTGGTCTATAAAGAGAGAGGAACCCTCCTAATATTGGAATGGTCAAAATCCAGAGCACTGGGATCTCTACCCCTAGTACCAATTTTCATGTTTGTTGGGGACTCAGAATCACAGACTCATAGTTAGAAGGGACCTCCCTAACTTAACCTTAATTTAGAACCTTGTCTGCCATAATTCCTTCATTTGAAGATTCAGAGACAGGGAGCCCACCCCCACTCTGGAGGCAGTCCAGGATAATTTAGGATAGTTATTATGGTCAGGAAGGTTTTTCTGGCATCAGATCTCAATCTGGTGCCCAATGGAACAAGGCTGAGCTTTCTTCCATATGAGCAGCCTTCACCCATAGTGTGCCTTCCCTACTTCTTCTCCTGACTAACCTATCCCATTCTCTAATTTTTCTCCTGTCTCCCCAGCCTCCAACCAACACTCCACGGCAGCTGCATTCCAATAGGATGTCACCACACTAGCGAGATACCTGATACGTTGTGAGCACATGAGATAGGAGGTTACATCTGCTTGCTCCAAGGAGATCTACTTTTTGACATACATCATTCTTCAGTTGGTCAAAGTTGAGCTTTGCATGGCGCACTTGGGCTTGGACCTGAAAGGTTAACAGACATTCTTCACCTGCCTTGACCCCTTCCTGAGTTTCATCTCAAAAGACTGGACTCAGCCAGAGTGGATGGAAAGGCTGGACTTAATCAATCCCATCTTTGCCACACTAAAAAGAAACGTAGCAGACACTAAGACAACATCCTGTAACTGCCAGTGAGCATCACTGAGGGGTGAAAATCAAGTCTGGAATTTGGGCTTTGCTGGCATACTTGATTGACCTTCCCAACTCTGCCTTACCCAGGCTAATATTAAAATGGTTCTGCTAACCCTAAGCACCCCCTGACTCGTACTGGGGTTGTTAACATCTTGAAGCTAAGAGGGAAGAAAAATCTCCGTAAGTAGAAAAACTTGCCATAACAGCCATGTAGATAATTGAGAGTGGATCATAGTACTAACGAATCCCACTTCTTCCACTGGTTTCCCCAGGAGTTCATATCAGGGTTTTTCACATGGGAAATCTTAGAAATGTAGCCTGGCATGTTGGATAGAGTCATGGATCCTTGGGTTTGAATTTAGCCACTGTGTAACACAGAACATGCCCCTTCACCTCTTATGGAGCTAGGGAACTCTAAAATTCCAAGTTCAAAAGGAGAGACTGAATTATACCAGTGGAGGTTGATTTCCATGCCTAGTAAAAGGCAAAAAGTCATAGATCTGGTCCAGAAAAATAAATCTTGGGCATAAGCTTAAAAGTAGTTTTAGAATTAGAATTTGGAATTGTTGAAGTACCATGTTGAAACCATTGATAATAATAATTCTGACGACAATTAGAAGAGATGTAACCATTGTTTGCTGTAAAATATATTGACAAGTATGACAACCATTTAAAATTTGCAGATAGTACTGAAAATGAGAAGAAATAGGGACCACGAGTTAAGAAAGACTTTGTCCACACACTTGGCCAATCCCACTTGAAGGTTAAGAACACCAGAATCCTGTGTCCTCAGAGTCACAAGCCTTCCCCAAGCTGGAGTGTGGGAAGCCTGCTGGGCTCACACAAAATGTGATCGCCCTCATAGGCAAGTGGGGGTAGAGTCCTGAAATTTAAAAAGTGACATTGGAACATTTGTTGAGCTTTGAGGGTTGAGCATCTCGTCCAGCTGCTTCCCAGTTCATTCCCCATGTGAACTTCAAGCAGTCACTCAGTGACTATTGGGCTCACTGTCCTAGCCTGGGCAACGGCACCCTCAGCAAACCTTTCTCTATCTGCTGGGCTGGAAGAGCAGTGGAGTTCATGCTTCTGGGGTCTTAATCCATTTCTATTCATGGAATCTCATTGGGGAAAAGGAGCCAGAGGGTTCCCTCCTCCATCCCATGCCTGAACCAGATTTATTCCCTCTTTAATGAACTGGACAAGAGGTCTTGCAGCTGGGGCCATGGAGTCCTCCATTGTAGAGGAGGCCATCCTTCCTGAAGTAGATAAGGCTGCCCTGAGACAACCCTCATTGGGAGAAAATTCTTCCTGAATCCAGCTTAAATTGGCCACTTTGTGGCTTCCCCCCTTTGCTTCTGGTTCTGCTCAATAAAGTCAAGAAGAATCAGATGAGTCCCTCTTCTTTGTGTCATCTCTTCAATCACTCCAGGCTAGAGCAGTTCGGAACTATGCCCAAAGGACTATCAAACTGTGTGTATCTTAATCCAACAACACCACTGCTAGGTCTATAGCCCAAAGAGATTTTTTGAAGAAAGGAAAAGGACCTATCTGTACAAAGATATTCATGGCAGAGTTCTGCTTGTAGTGGCAAACAATTGGAAACTGAGGTGATGCCCAGCAACTGCAGAATGGCTGAACAAGTTGTAGAATACAGTAGTAATAAAATACTGTTGTGCTGTAAGAAATGAAGAAGTGAGCAGAACCAGGAGAACGTCGTCCACAGTAACAGCAACATTGTAACAAATGATCAGCTTTGAGTGACTTAGCTATTGTCAGGAAGACAATGGTCTAAGAGGATCCCAAAGGAGTCATGCTGAGAAGTGCTCCCCACTGCCAGAGAGAGAGAACTGTGGGGTCTGGTTGCAGATCAAAGCATGCCGTTTTTTCACTTTCTTTTTTTCATGTTTTTTCCCTTTGATCTGTGTCTTCTTTCATAACATAACTAACACGGAAATATATTTTTCATGCTCACATGTTTATAACCTATCAACTTGCTTACTGTTTGGAGTGGGGTAGATGAAGGAGGGAAGGAGAAAATTTGTAACTCAAAATAAAAAAAACCACGAATGTTAACATTGTCTTAACATGTAATTGGGAAAACAAAATATTGAAATACTCCAGGCCAAATAAGTACCCTCACTGCCTTTTCCTTCATCTGCTTGTCATATGGCATGGACATTACGCCCTTCTCCATCTTCAGTCCCTGGTGGGATCAGTTTACTTTCTAAAATGAAGAGTCCAGAAGTGAGTACAAAATCTCAGTCCCTTCCCCACAGGATAGGCTCGATATCAACAATTCAATAAGCCAAGGCAAATCGCTAGACGCCGTTAAATGCCGATTGTATTACCGTTATTGTAGGAAAGCAATAGATACAGGTCAAGAGTGGGTGGGTGGGTGAGAAGACCACACCTGAGGCCTCCAGGGCAAAGAGGAAAAGAGGGTCATGATTCCGGTATAACATAGTCTGTTCTCATCCCGTGTCCTTCCCTAATTCTTTATGCCTATTACAATGTCCTTCCCACCCCTTACTTGAGGCAGTCCAGAGGGCAAAGGAAGAATGGCCCAAAAGACAAGAGCAGCCCAAACTTCTGGGGGAGCCAGCATCCAGAGCAAGGACTGGTGGGGGCAGCACCAGCAAGTTTCAGTTGGAGCTGTACAGGGGAAACCTTTTCACTGTTAGGTTTGTTCCCTTCAAACACTCAGGAACACACCTGAGACTCCTTGTATTCAACCCTAGCAATCATTTACGTGTGCTTCCTTTGTGGTGAAGATGAGACCACGGTCAGTGCCCAACTTTGTGTATTTCATGCTTTGGGCTGACTTTCCTAAATCCCATCCACACTGATGAGCGAGGTCCATAAAGCATGACAACTATGGATCTTCTAGGTTCTAGGGGTAAAGGGTAAAGGTCATTGTAATGTTACAGCATATGAGCCCCGATGGTATGCTTTCCACCATGATATGAATTGATGATCAATTAGTTGATCAGACTTAGGTAGCTTTTAGAAAAGGATGTTTACTAAGGTAGTAAAATGCATAGGATTATTTCTCCCCAAAGTCTTTGACTCTCACTTTCTGGACTTTGATACCATACCTCAGCTCTCTCATCACACTGACCTCCATTGACCTGGGCTGCCTTCTTAGTCTGAAATATCTCTTTCCCATGCTGTCCCCTCCTTCTTCTACTGGTGGGTTCATCTCTGGGGGAATCCATGCTGAGGCAGGGCTCAGGCTGGCTGTCCTTCACTACCCTCCTAACTTCACTTCTGACTTTCTGGGCTTCAACACCTTGCCCCTGCATGCTCCTCCCCTTTTCAGCTCATCTTTGCCCCATTAGAACACAAATACATTGAGGGAAGGGACTGTCTTCTTTCTCGTCTTTGGATCTCCATTAATGTGGCACATGGTAAATACTTAAATGCTTGTTACCTTGGAAAACTGGACTCAAGCTAGAACTTTGCTAGAACCCTCAACGTGTCCCTCTCTGAGGTACGGTGAAAATCTTTGCTGGGCTCCTTTTTAAAGCTGTGAATATGCTTCCAATTTGTCCTTGTCTCCTGACTTAGACATGACTGCCATCTATTCTAGGGATGCCAGTGGGATGATGGGAAATCTGCCTTTGAAGCTCCCAAGAGAGTGAGAAGTAGGCCCAAAAGCACTCTGCCTCTCCCCTGCCTCCAAGCAATCCCCCCTGAGCAGTTTGCTGGGATATTCTCTCCCAGCTCCCACTCCTTCCAATCTGCCTGAAATGACTTGATATTTTAGAGTTGCTTTGGCCTGTCTTTGTAAGTAACTTTAGAAACAGGGAGCCACTCCACCGTGCCACTCAGGAAGCAAGGCAACACCCCGTGCACTAATTGTCCACAATAATTATTAGACTATTTAATGGGCTGAGGCATTGCTCAGCGCTGGCTGATCTCCCTGCTAAACTGAGAAGACTTTCTCTACTCGCAGCATCACCAAGACTGGGAATTCTACATACCATTGTGGGCTGCCAGCAGGCACCAAGGACAACGGCAAGAGCCACTCACTCCATGCACGTGGGGAAATGGGCTTTTACTCCTTTTCCTCACAACCCAAGTAAATTATCTGCAATGATGTGACCATCTTGAAGCCTTTTGCTTTCTTCCAATGTGCCTCAAATCTTCTCCCAAAGGAATCTCTTTTCCATGCATTTTTTTAAGACCTCACAGAATCTCAGAGATGGAAGGAATATCAGCACTCCTACCTGAAAAGGGTCCCCTGCACAGCCTCTCTGGCAAGGTTATCCTGCTTTATCTCGAAGACCTGCCCCCCAACCCCCAGGGTGGCCCATGCCAGTCTGGACAGCTCTAACGATTAGGAAGTTCTCTCCATTAGCCTTTTCACCTCTTCCCTTCCCTCCTCTGCTCCTCGATCTGCCCCCTAGGGCCATGAGGACAAAGTTCATGGGATGCCTCTTTGCCTTCCAGGTTACTGGGAAGAATAGTAGAGGAAAAAGAGAAGGGGATTTGATGTGAGCAAAAGAGAGAAAGGAGCTGAAGGCTCAGATGGGAATCCTGATCTTTTTCAGGAGGTAGGAGAGTGGGATCTGGCCCAAGGGAGGGGAAGAGAAGGACTATGACTGCTTGGAGCTAAGAGCCTGACACGAGCCTCCTCTGAGGGGACTGGGACCTCTAGGAAAGAGGCAGCAGCTTCTCCTCCAAGAAGTGAAGCCAAGGGACGCCAGCCCACCTAGGACAGAGCCCCAGACCTTCCCGCAGCCTCCTCTGTTCTCCACTTTCTGCTGCTTCACGGTTCTTCCTCTTTTCATCTTCAGACTCCTGGAGAAGAACCATGGCTAACTACTGCAGGTCCTATGGGTTCCTTAAAACAGCCGAAGTTCTTTCCTGGACCTCTTCCATCCACAGAATGTCCCCTCAGAAAAGAGGCCAGTGACCTTTGGGCTGCCCAAACTCAAAGTCACTTTCCACCTTTATTCTACTCATTCTTTATTGGATGCTCCTGCTAAGGCCTTGGGAAAGCATCTCAAGGTGATCACCCTCATTCAAAAGGAGCAGAATGGGCAAAAAGTAGGCAAGGCGCGGTGTAGCTAAGGCCATTGAGAAACTGTGTGTGTGTGAGCAAATATTGGAAGCTGACAGGGTAAATCATTAGGGTGGAGATCATTTGGGTTAAAATCAGCAAAAGCAGAAATAAAGCAATACTGTCACCAGAGAACAAAACAGACCACCTGGACAGAAAGAAGAAATGTGTGAGGAGTTCTGGGAACAAATCACAAGCGTTGGCCAGAGGCAGAACATATTAGTGAGGGGTGACTTCAGTTATCCAGAATCCACTGGAGCCTCCTCTGCCAAGAGCAGAGCAGCTGATAACTTCCTGACTTGTAAAAACAATAATTTTAACCTCCCAAAGGCGGCAACACCATTGAGGGGAATTTCTGTTTATGGTTCTGTATCTCTTCAGCAAGGAGAAACTGATTGCTGGGATGAAAATGTTAAGAGTGTGATGAGTGCCTCTGAGGATTTGCATTTGGAAGAGGGAGGGAAAGTTCGGCTTGGTCTGACAAAGGCACTTAGCTCAGGAAGGAAAAGGCAAAAGTCTCTGTCCTTGGTCCTCATTAGATTTTATCTGAAGGATTGCACTCATTTCTGGGCACCAGAGTCAGTCCTAGGGACTGACCAGAGGTGAAAGGTCTTGAGCTCATGCTATATAAGGGATGCTGAGGGGACTGGGCTCAACTGATTCTGGAAAATCAGCACAGAGCTAAAGTCCCTCTCAATGAGGTTCCCCAGACAGGATCCCCTGTGGCACTGCCCAAACAGGGCTCAATACTGTTTACTCCAGAAGCCCAGGACAGGCAGCAGATGTCAGCCACTGGCTCCAGGTGGAGCAGGGGCTTGTGAGCTGCCTCTCCAGCTTCCTGACACATTTGTTTTATGAGGGCTGAAGTCCTCGAAGCCATCTAAGGCCATTAAACATGGCTGGGAGACAGAGATCACATTGTCTTAGCTGAGGAAGCCTAATGATGTTACTTTAAAATGACGCTACTCTAATATGATTTGTTGATATGTCTGTACCCTCTTTTCTATACACTGTGTACTCAAGGCTCTCCTTCATGCATTTAATCATTAGCATCTGTTTGGATTGACTGTAAAGGAGAGAAGCTCACCCTGAGCCCTGGCAGGTGTAGGCTTAGCATTCCCTCCAGGGGCACCGAGTCCAAGGTTCTACCCCCAGCCCAGGAGACTGTTAGGTATGTGGGCTAGGACTCCACTCTGCACCTGTTGCCCTGTCTCGGCCCCTTTCAGGCCAATCTCATCACCTACCATCCCACCTCTGGGCTGCCAACTGAAGCCAGGACTGATCCCACCTCCTCAGCCTCCTCTCCATCCTGGTTGGAGGGCTGTAGGGTAGAGTCCCAAAGCGTCCTCCAGATGCCTTCTTAGACTTTGGGGCTCACTCCACTTTGCTTCTGCTGCCTTGCCTGCTTGTAACTCCACAGGAGAAGATGCCCCTGAGCTGAGTACCTGTTGGCATCCCTCCCCCCTTAGATTATGAGCTCCTTGAGGGCTGAGGCTGTCTTTCTTTATATTAATTCTATCCCCAGCATGCAGCACGATGCCTGGCACGTAGTAGGTGCTTGATAAATATTTGTCAGACTGAACTGGATTGGATTATATTAGTGTCTGGACCCGAGATGCACAGAGCTCACAGCCTTGTTTCTGTGGAAGGCCCAAATAATGGGAAACAGGAACCGAACTCTGGGGACTCAGCTCTTCTTATCACATGTGCTCCACAGAGCTCAGCTTTGAAATGCTTCCGAAAGTCTTGTGTGGGAGGGACAGGAGCCCATGCATTTAAGCACTGAAGTCTCTCGTGAGAAGTCCCCAAGGACCATCCCATAGCCCTTCACAGAGGCCAAAGCTGGCACCCGCATCATCTCTTTGGATTCTTTTGGTTTAAACAGCAGCGCCATTATTGTCCCTGTTTGGCAGATAAGGAAACTGAGGCTGAGAATGGTGGCGTGACTTACCTGGAGCCCTATGGCTAGTAAGTATCGAAGGAGGATTTGAACCTAGGGCTTTCTGACTCCAAGTCCCACACACCTCGTGCTTTCTCTGGACACAACCTTCTTGCTTGATCCAAACTCAGTAGCATCCTTGAGAGCCTTGCCATGTATGTGTATCTTCAAGTGATATTCCAACCAACATTACACTCTGCAGACTTCTGTGGTCCATTATTGGTAAAATCTGTCTCAAGACCCTTCTGCACAACGTGCCAGATGTCACAGCTTGCATGCCAGTTGCCAGTTGCTGTGGAGGGCTCCTGACTGAGGACTACCACTCATGTCAGTACAGTGAGTCGCCATCCAGAGGGGAGCCTCAGGTCACAAGGGCAAGCCACGGAGAGAGTGGATAAAGGAAGGTACAACAGTAGTCCCAGACAATGACCAGGAGGCACCAGCAGGGGGCACTGGCTTTCCTCATTGCAATTGGACTCAACAGCAGCTGGGCAGAAGCTCTAATACGGCTTGTGCATTATGGGTGAATATTATGTATCAGACAGACTCACTGCCCAGATACTCTGGTATATGGGGTGACGAGCCTCTTGGTACTCTTGGGTGCCAGATCCTGTTCAGTGCCAGACTCAGACCGGCCCTGGCCTGTCTTCTGCTGGCTGAGCCAATGAGAGCCTAGGAGTCCTGGGAGAGGCAACCTGGTCTCTACAGAGTTAATGAAGCATTTCTTGGAAGGTGATGTCAGAGATTCTCAGACACCAGGAAATGCTTTGGACTCTGCGAGACTAAGGCTGGGGAGTGACTAAGACAGACAAGACTTGAAGGAGTAGACAGTTGGATGCCTACCGAGCATGGCGACAGTCTGCCAGCAAACTCCTGCCCAAGCTCCAGGCCTTGGGTTGAAAAGCTCTAGGGCTCATCCATGTCTGCAGATTTAGTTCCTTTAATAGTCAGCCTCAGTTCTGGACCCTAGTGGACATCAAAACGGCAAGCCCCCGTCTGATGTGAAGTCCTAGAATGCAGCCACGTCCCACATGTCCAAGAGTGCCACCCAGACTGTTAACTGGGCATGCCCAGAGAGGCCCCAAGGAAAAACGTTTCCAATTGCCAGGAGATGTCTTTCCACCAAAAGATGGTCACACACTTGGGCCTTTGCTAAGGAGGACCAAGAAGACATCTTTGGCCTGAGGGTAGGCTGTAAGAGTAACCAGGGCAAGGCTGCCCCATTGTGGTGGCCCCTATCATTGCAACTAGAAAACTCCCTATTGTTGCTACATTGTTGCAGTCATTCTGGAAATCATAAACTAAACAGGACTGAGATATTCCTACCTTTTGACTTGGAGGGCCCACAGCTAGGCACACAATGCCCCAAGGAGACCAAAGTATTCATGGAATCGGCTTTTACAGTAACAAGGAAATAGAAACAAAGAAAGTGCCCAAGGAAGAGAGGCTGGCTAAACATGCTGGCTAACCATGATAATGGAATTCATCGGAAATGCTGAGGCTGAGGCAACCGGAGAGGCAGAGAAGACTTGTCTGGACTGATGCAGAATGGAGTGTGCAGAACCAGGAAAACTCTCTACGCCAGGGGCTAACGTAACGTAGAGAACAGTCACAGAACACCCAGAATGTTGTGTAACTGCAAGGATGGAGCCTAGCCCCAAAGGAGAGGCAGGGCCATGACCCTCCCTCTCCAATCTTCAGAGGTGGGGTATTGTGGGTGCAGAACACTGCATATGTGACTAGACTGCTTTTTCCCTTCTTCTGTTGTAGGGGATAGCTCTCAATGAAGAGAAGGGAGACCTACATCTGGATATGTAGGAGATGTAAAAATTAAAGCTATTATAAACTTAAAAAATAAGCTAAGAGGTCAGCTTAAAAATTACAAAACAAAACATGGTGACCTTAGGACTTAATTATAGCCATCACTCAACACCAAACTGAATTAAATTGGAATGCACATTGTCTAATACATTTTATGCTCCAAAAACAAATGTCCCCTCACACCACCCATGCCCAAAGCACCAACGCCCACATATACACAAAGAGCTATGAACTCAGAGCACCTAAGCCCTGCTCCCCATGATGGGCCTTCAGGCATAGCTCACAGAGAGACTGCAGGGGAGGCCCAAGGCCCACTGGTCCTGCCTGTGACACCAAGCGCTTTGCAGCCAAGCCCTCCTAGAAGGTTCCTTCTCCAGTCTCTTGTTCTCTGTCTCCTCCTCACCACTGGCAGGAGCCAAACCATCAAACTGTCCCCAGATGTTTCACTCAAAAAGCAGGAATGGTATTTCTATCACAGTAAATGGGGGCTTGGGAACTTCTTCTAGAAAGATATCCAGTATCTTCTCACATCTAAAAGCCACATTTCACTTGATCCCAACTCAACTCTTCTTTACAGTGCCTTAAAAGATCTCTAAAAGCATTAGCCTTGTAAAAAGTACCCTTCCCACAAACACCTGGACATCAGCGCCCAATGGGTACCAGTTACCAAACCCCAACAATTTGCTGTCAGCCCTCTCTTCTCCTTAGGAAATTAACATCAGGTTATTTGGTCTTTGGTCACATCAGGAGACACCAATTATACCTGGTTGTCTCCTCTGTGCTCTGCATTCTGGCCTTTTCACCCGTGGTCTAGAATCCCCCTTAGCCCTGGAGGGCAGGTATCTGGAATGGGAACCCCCATGGCACCCTCACCCAAAGCCTCCTACCTTACGAAACTTCTCCATTTGCTTGAAAAGGTCTGGGTCCAGCTCCTGAGACACATCTTTCATCCATAACAGAGCGCCACGGTACTCAGTCCGATACTGTTCCATACGGTTCACGGTCAGCCAGGTGTCAGATATAGCCCGGTACCGAAATGTCTCCACCTCCTGGTAGAGTCGGCACAAAGGGCTCCGCAAGGCCAGCCTGAGGGAGAGAGGAGGCCACACTGAGGATATTGCTGTGGGAAGGAAACCAGAAAATCCTCCAATACCATTTCTTGTCTAGAAGGGTCGACCCTCAAGGAGGTGTGACTCAAACCCATCAGGGACCCAGAGAGGGCTCCACCATCTTGAATTCTCAGGCTCAGCATTGTTGTTGGAGCAATAGGTCTGGTGTCCTGTCATTGCTGTCACTGGGGAATGGGCATGGGGTGGGGAGGGGAAACCATGCCTGTCCCACAGCGTGGAAGATGAGGATAACTGTCACGGAGCCACTAAGGTTTTTTTCATAACCACCCTGAAGGTAAGCAGATATGACCATTATGACCATTTCACAGAAAAAGAACAGAAAAATAAGGTGGCATGCTCAGCTGAACTGAGAGTTGATAATAAGAACCGGGAGGCAGCAGGACGCCTCTATGCCCCTGACATTCTAGGTCCGGATGAAATAAAAACAAGAATAAGGCTGAGAACTGTAAAGCGCCTTCCACACATCCCAGCTCTCCCAGAAGGTACTTTGTCTGGGCATTCTGTGGTCCCAGCATGGACCATCCCTCCAGAGGTGCTGATAGCCTGTAATCTTGCCAATGTCCTCCTCTCAATCACCCCCGGAGTCTACTCGGTGGGCTCACAGCCTCCTGGGTATTCTCTTGCCATCTTGCACAGGCCTTGCACACCGAGGAGCCCTGTCTTCACTGCATGACTGCCTGGTCTCTTTTTCCTAGGAGCATTGCCCCATTTTACAGGCAGAGCAAGTTGAGTCAGTCACACAGACAGAAGGGGTTAGATCTCTTCTCTCCAGTGTTATTCCCGGCTTCTAGCACCATCTGGCATTCTTGCTTTTGGCTGTTCCCATCCTCCCCCAGTAATCTTCCCTTTTTAGGAGGCTTAGAAAGGGCAGTCTAATCCAGACCCCTCCTTGACGTTGCCTTTGCAGCTGGAGTCCAAACAGCTTGGAGGCCTCCATGAGTCTGAAGGCCTTGAGGACCCTGAAGAAAGTGAGAACCACAGGAGAGGGGACAGTTGTGTCCTTTATTTATGGGCTAAGATTCCAAAGGACCCACGTTAAAACAGGTGCCCACCTTCTGACAGCTGTGATGGCCTCTGAAGGGAAGCCTGGGGCAGACTGTTTGTGCCATGGCCAGCTGGGGGACCGGCTTCACTGGCCTGGACATGCTTGTAACCGTGATTTTGTTTTTCTTACCTCCACTTTATCCCCTTCCCTCCCCCCACATTGGGAAAGCAAGAGGGAAAGACATGTATTTTTGTCTGAAAATAATAATGAAGCAAGAAAAAGAGGAAGGTTAGTCAGGGGCTGCTCTGAATCCCGTAAGGACCTTCCTTTGTGTTCTTTATTACCTCCTGTGAGTCCTGAGAATTTTCTGGGGGCAGAATAAAAGCTGTCCTGTGTCCAACATGTACATTGTTACCTTGAGGGTTTGCATGGGATCTCAATATCCCTTTGACCCACATCTGTGAAAACCTGGCCTGTAGCTGGACAATCTGCCAGAGAAAACCCTGGGTAGGGACATACGTGATTTCTTGAGCAGATGCCAAGATTGTGCCTGATTGCCATAAACGGAGCTTCGGAAGGCCCTAAGCCCTGGGTGAGAGTTCGAGAAGGGAGGCAGCTCACCTTTGCTGAGAGGAGAAGCAGAGTGCCTTCCCTGTGGCCTGCATCATCTTCCCTGCTCGAGTTTTGTCCTGGGAACCCTGGGAGCGGAGGAACCTCCCCAGCTCACTTTCTTCTTGTGACAGAACTGAAAAGAGGAAAAGGCACAAGGGGCAGAGTGAAGGTCCCAAGCTGGCTGGGTGGGTGGGGGGAGCAAGCACAAGGCCCTCTTTGTAGAGGGCGAGAGGATGAAGGGCAAGCCCTCCCCCACACCCCTATCTCCCAGCCCCAGAGACTTGCAGACAGCTCTTCCATTCACAGGATGAGAGCTAAAATACCAAGGGGGACAAACCCCATCTGTCAGGGAACTGGGCACATGGCTGCTGAAGCTATAAAGCAGGCCCGGTGCTGACGGGTAACCAAGCCACTGATACTCCCTCTTCACCTGAATGAAGGCCCTGCCCAGGTCTGGCCCAGCTCCTCAGCACACCACGGGGCTCCTGGGCCTCCTTGGCTCCCAACCATGCGCCTGCTACTGTGTCCAGCTGACTTTCAGCATCACATTTGAGGCAAGATTCCTTGAACTTACATACACACACACACACACACACACACACACACACACATCAAAGGCCAAGCATCTGTCAACAAGAGAATCTTGTCTCTCTCTCGTTATTTGGCTTCCAGGAAGAGCTCAGTAGTTCCAAGGTTGGAGCCATGGCTCCAGCTCATTGGGAGATGAGATGAACTATATTTCCTAAAGATATAAACTCACTTGACTCAGATTTACAAGAATGAGAATCATTCCCCAGCTGATAAATCGTCATAGAAAATGAACCGGCAGTTTTCAAAGTAAGAGATACGAGCTACAAAAGGCCATGTGAAAAAAATGCTCCAAATGACTGCTAATTAGAGAAATGCAAATTAGAGCAACCCTGAGGTGTTGCCTTGTAGCCATCAGATGCATGCAATGGACAAAACAGGATAATGAAAGGTTGAGGAGGGACTGTGGGAAAAGAGGGGCGTCACCACACTGTCAGTGAAGCTATGGACTAGTCTGGCCATTCTGGAAAGCGCTTTGGAGTTGTGGCCCCAGCATTCCTAAGTGGGGGGACCCTTTGACCCAGCAACACCTCTGTTAGGCCTGAGCCACAACAGACCACAGAAAGAGGAAAGGACACATGTGTACAAAAGTGCTGGTGGCAACTCTTCTGTGATGTCAAAGGACTGGAAACAAAGTGGGGGGGGCTTCAGATGGGGACCGGCTGAATAGATTCTAGTCTACAAACCCCACAAAGCCCTGTTTCTGCTATAAAAAATAAGGAAAGGGGCAGCTGCAGAGAAAACCAGGGAAGACTTTTACGAACTGATGCAGAGTGAAGTGAGCAGAACAGGAAGGATTCTCATAATAACCACCTGACAGAAGAGACAACTTTGAAAGACTTGAGAACCAGAATCAACTCAGCCATCAGCCAAGACTCCAGAGGTGTGGCCATGAAGGGCGCCACCCATCTGTGAGAGGGTGGTGACGACGGAGGCACATGTGTTTACACACGTATAAACACAAGCACACAGTATCACAAACATATGTACACACATGGTTACAAACACACAAACCACAAACACATACCTGCATGAACCACAGACATGTATGCACACATACATACACAAACACACATGTATCTGACACGTGACCAATAGCAGAGTTTATTCTGCGTGACTGTACCATCCGTTCCAAGGGCTCTGACTTCTGTTTTCTAGGCAGCTCTGTAGATCAGTGAGTGCTAGCCTCAAGTGAGTCTTGAGTTCAAGTTTGACCTCAGACACTGCCTCGCTGTGTGACCCTGGGCAAGTCCCTTAACCTCTGCCTCAGTTTCCTTATCTGTAAACAAGGATAATAATGGAGCCACCTCCCAGGGTTGTCGGAAGATAAAATAACTCAGTCAATTCTGGAATAATTGAACATACACATTCCTTCAGCTGTGCAAGATTGTGCAATGAAATCCACGAAGCTGATGAGGAAAATGGGGTTTGTTTTGTCAGTGACACATGAAGCAAAATTGGGGGTCACTACGAGCAGCACTGACAACTCGGAAGCACACAGAAGCCTGACAAAGAGTGGCGGCGGCCTGGGGCTGTGGGGCCTGGGTTTGAGACCTGGACCCTGGATTGTATGGGGCGGGGGCTGCTGGATCTGAGGCTGCTGAGCCCTGGGCTGCTGGGGCCTGAACTGCTGGGCTTGGGGCTGTTGGTGCTGGGGGGACCTGGGCTGCTGGGGCTGGGGCTGCTGGGGCCTGAACTGCTGGGCTTGGGGCTGCTGGATCTGGGGCTGCTGAGCCCTGGACTGTATGGGGCTGGGGCTGCTGGGTCTGGGGCTGCTGGGGCCTGAACTGCTGGTGCTGGGGGGCCCTGGGCTGCTGGGCCCTGGGCTGCTGGGGCCGGGACTGCTGGGCTTGGGGCTTCCTGGCCTGGGTTTGATGCCCCAGCCCTGGGCTGGTAAGGCTGGTGTCCTCAGCATGCTCCATGCACAGAAAAAACGTGGAAGTTGACTTTGAGAGTCTGTGGAAGGGCCTGAGGCTGTGGCTGGGGGCGGTGTGTGTATGTGTGTGTGTGTGTGTGTGTGTGTGTGTGTGAAGGGCCATCATCTTCTCCATTCTTTGTTGCAGATGAATTTAAAGCTGAGCAGATGCTTGAAGGGGGTGGATTCTAACTGTGCCCAGATACACAGATTGCGCTGGAAGAAATCCGGGCTTTCAGAACACGTCACAGCAGAAACGACTGTGTTTGCGATGCACTTTGCAGATGCTTGGTGGGCCCAGTTGTTCCAGATGTTATTTTCCCACTTGGAAGAGGTGGGAGGTTGGGCAGAAGAGACAACAGATGCTCGTTAATTGGAAGAAACATTTCATTTTTTAAGCAACTGATTCAAGGCTCTGGGCGGCCATGGCGGCCCCATGGCAGAAGGCCCTGCCCACCAGACAGTCTCCAGCAAAGTGGATTAAGAAGGCGGAGGGGCCTGGGGCTCTGGGCCTGAGGAAGGATCATCTTTGATCCAGTATCCAGGAGTCCGCTATTTTCTGGTCATCGAGAGTCCGTTAAAATGCGCCCCTGCCCAAGGTAGGCAGTAAGGGACTCTGGAGCCCCAAGAAGCCTGAGGCACATTTGAATAATGCTGCGTTTGCTTCACACTCCTCTTTGCCTTCCAACCCATAACTCAGAAGGCCCTCAGCGATCGCCCTCAGTGACAAATCCCTTCCGTATCAGCAAGTCACAAAAGCAGTCCACTAGGAGTGGAGCTGGGAGGCATGGGGAGGCAGAAGCAGTCCCCGGTCCCCCAAGAATGTAAGCTTTTTGATGACAGGGGCTCCCGGGGCTCCCGGGGCTCCCGGGGCTCCCGGGGCTCCCGGGTCAGCATTGCAGGTGCTAAGAAACATTTGCCTGATTGAATCTTTTGATTGCCTGGGGGCAGTAGCATGTGAGTATGATTTATAAGCAAGTATACTTGGGGTGTGTGATTCCAAATGTTGGTGACAGCTGTCCTTGATTGGTAGGGACAGAGCTCCTGGTGAGAATCGGGGGCATCAGTGGCTTTGTCCACTCAGGGCTTACTCAGTGGTATCTGGTACCTAACCCACAAAAGGCAGGCCCAGAAGCGAGCCTTCTCTCTTTCCTGAGCATGCTGGGAAGTAATCACTTAGTCATTGTCTTCAGGGAGCCCCCTTGGGCTGCACTTCTCCCCTGGCCCTGGGCTGTTGGCAGCCGCTACTGCCCCTTCTGTTTGCTCCAGGCTGCTTCCCAGTGCGCCCGTGCCCTGGGTCAGTCATCACTAATTCCTTGTGTGCTGATTGGTGACTGCATCCACCTGCACGAGGCTCTTGGCAAGGTCAGAGGCTGGGGTCTCCTGCTGGCCTTCCTGCTTCACTTCCCCTAAGTATGTGACAGTCAGGAGGAGATTCCAAGCAGGACAGAAGGGACCAGAGGAGAACAGGTGATGCTGGAATTTCCTCCTGTTTGGCTGAAGGCCCAGGACTCCTGTGTGGACTCTGGGCCCTTAGATGCAGGTGTGGACGGGCGTGGATGTGCATGGGAGAATGGGGGGCATTCTCCAATTTGCCATTGCCTGGTGAGCACAGAGTACTTTTTCAGTCTGGCTCCAGATCATGTGATTTTCCTTTTCCTACAGCAGCAATTTGTACCCAGTGATGCTCAAACGCTGGCAAAGGGTTTTGAAACAAGTGGACAAGATATCTGTTCATTTCCTCATCCCACAATGTGTGGATATGGCCCATTACCCCCCCCCCTCCCCCCGTGGATCTACTCAGAGGAAGCTGTACAGGCTTTTCAGGACTCTAGAAATGGATTTCATTCAAACCACAAGAAAATGGCATTTTCTTCTAGACTCAAACTCAAGACAATGAACCCATCAAGGAGGGAGCAGGAGCCATGGAGGGGGTGGTGTGGAGGGGTGGGCTGCCATGGCTGCTGTCTGGAATGTCACTTCTCAAAAGAAAACAGACAGAATCTTTGGGTACAGGCTTCTGGGAGTCATTTGTGCTTCCGAGTCTGGGTTACTTCGACAATAAAGGGAAACTGACTATGTGGAAATCCCAGTGGATAAATCAGCATTGGACTTGTAGTGTGGGGAGGAGAAGTGAGGTATCCTGGTCTCTGCATGGCCAGTGTAGACAAGCTTTGGTTTCTGAGTCTCCACTAACTAAAGGAAAAATCTCACAAGCAGCACATTTCCTTTTTTTTTTTTTCTTGAGACAATCAGGGTTAAGTGACTTCCCAGGGTCCCAGGTCCCAGGTAAAGAGCAAATTTCGTCCCTAATGAGGATCTTACCAACACCAAAGAGAGGGGTCTCACCACATTTCACACTGGGTGCCCAGGAGTCTGAAGGTCTCTGGCATACTTACAGCAAATCCTCTTCTGATAGAGTTCAATGGCTTTGAGGAGCTCCATACACGTCCTCTGGATGGAGTGGAACAGCTGAATCAAACACAGGGAGAGGGTTCACATGCTGGGACCCAGGGCCACCAAGAGTAGAGGGGCTCCCTCCCTACAGGACCATCAAAGCCACAACCATGGATATCACTGTAAAAATGCTTCCACAAGTGTGGTTCTTCCCCAAACACTCAGAGCAGGCACTCAGGGGTCTGGCAACAATCTCCGCCCCCTTTCTTCAGTCCCTTTGCTAGGGAAGAAGGATGGAGGCAGGGGGCACATGCAGAGTGAGCACCAGCTGGTGGCAGCAGCAGAGAGTTTTAAGGGCTCTGGCCATGGTCAAAGTAGGGGAGGGAATGATGCCATATGGGAAGGAAGGAGCGGAGACAGAGAATAAGGGAGCTTAATGGTTACAGGGCAGTGACCACAGCAGCTTCAGCTGCAGAGCCTGGGATAAAGGCAGAGGGGGCACTGACCTGCCCTGTGACCCATCTGACCACTGCCCAGATTCCAGAGACTTCCCTCTGACTTTTCCAATAGCATCAGGACTTTTGTGGCACCAGAAACAGTGATATTTGGTGGAAAACGAGCAGCAGGGAGCGCTCTCTGGGTCACAGTGCAGAGCCCAAAGGCTTTGTGCAAGGATCCTGGGCAAGTCACTAAAACTCTCAGTGTCTCCAGTGCTGAATTATCATGCAGGTGGGTCAGTCTGTGTGGGTGGAGGGAGCTCCTGGCCTCAGTGCAGCCTCAGGGCTCTCTCCCATCCTTCCCTGCCCCTTTCCATCCCGGTTCCCCTCCCCAGCCAACGGCACCACCTTCAGGGAAAAAGGACCAGACAATCAGCAGTTGGATTAGAGGAGCATCTCCTCTAGCTCTCTGTACGTGGGCAGGCCCAAACTGTGGCCCAAACCATTTAATTGTATGGCTGCTACTTCTTGTCATTGGTTTCTGTTAAAGGGGCAGTCGAGTGGAACTCTTGGGTCTTTTTCATAGCAACTGAGTAAATTTTCTCTCCTTCTTCTTACCCTGTACGACTGACTTCTTGAATACAAGGGAAAGACTTTACACTTATCCCTATTGGACACCATCTTGTGGGTTCCAAAACAATATGCTAGCCTCTTGAGATGTCTCTGAATCTTGATTCTGTCCTCCAAGCACTGGCTATCCCTTTCACCTTGTGTGTTAGTCACAAACTTAGAAGCACCTTTGTCCAAAGCATGGATAAAAAAAGTTTGTCAGGGCAGGACCAAGGACAGAGCCTCAGATGTACCACCACTACTGACCTCCATGTCAACACCCACTTATTCATCATCGGAACTCTTCAGCCAAAAGTGTTCATCATCCATGAATCACCCAAGCCAAGGCATCATACTGACCACTGTTCTCTTCCCCTCCCCCATCGCCACCCCCAATGAAGTCAGGAAAGATGTGATTAAGTGCCCATGTGACAGGGTCAGCTCTTCCCAAATGTACCACTGTAGCCTATATTCTAACCCTAACCTAATTACACTCTCCTAATCTGGCTCATCCCTGTTCTGTTTCCACCTTGGCCCCAGGAGAGGACTCTTGGTGATTTACGAGTCCCTTCTTGGAACCTCTATAGCATCAGAAACCACACTGTGCTTGCTCCATCTCCACAGTGGCCATCTAGCCCCTGGACCTTCCTTTACAAGGCAATTTCTCCACCACTTTCCAGCTCGTGTATTAGAATGTCAGCTCTTTGAGAGCAGGGGCCATCTGTTTTCTTGTGGTGTCTTCAGCACTTAATAGTGCTTGGCATATAGGAAGCACTTAATCAATGTTCTCGTTCTCTCTCTCTCTCTCTCTCTCTCTCTCTCTCTCTCTCTCTCTCTCTCCTCTCCTCTCCTCCTGCCCTTCTCTGTCTCTCCCTTATCTTTTCCATCTCCACAACCTCTTCCAAGTCGTTCCCTTCTCCCCACTCGTATGGCTGTTATTTCACTTGGACCTTCTTAGATGGACAGACATCCTTGTCTCCTACCTGGGCTCCCAGAATCCTGTTTCTCTCCCAGTCTGCCCTCCACACACTTGTCACTTGTCAGGATAACCATGCTAAAGCACAGGTCTGACCAGGTCACTCCCTTGTTCAAAGACCTCTTAGAGCGTGCCCATGGTGGCCACAACCTGGTGTTCAGGCCCTCTCCAATATGTTTCCACAAGACCTCTAGTGCCCATGTCCCATAATCCCTTTCCCCCACTCCAGGTTCTGGCCCAGCTGGCCTCTTCTCCAGTCTCACTGTGCTGCCACCCTCTTACCCTGCACGTTTCTGCCTGTTGAGACCCCCTCTCCCCTGCAGGCCCGGCCTGGGTGTCCCCTCCCTTTAAGGCCATCTTCCCTCCCCCAGTTGCCTGCTGTCCTTTGTCTGTTCTTCCCTTTGCCCTCACCCCATCCTACTGCCCTGTCTCACCCCCAGTAAATGGCTGTGTCTCACATGCCCTCTTTATACCAGTAGGGCTGTTCCTTTCCAGCCTTGTGTACCTAAAGGGACCATAAGCCCATGCCCATGTTCTCCATCAAGTCTGCTCAATTGAATCAAATTGTGACCCTCCTGATGGGTCCTTGGGGAACCTGTGCTGAGACCAGGCAATCATTCATTACCTTACCTTCCAAGTGGCTGTCAACCCTCTGCCCTATATGGCAGCTAGGGGGCACCAGAGTGTGCAGAAAATTGGGCTTGAAGTCAGGAAGACCTGAATTCAAATCCTGCCTCAGACACCTAGTAGCTGTGGATCCTGGGCAAGTCAGGTAGCCTCTGTCTGCCTCAGTTTTGTCAACTGGAACATGGGTATAGCACCTACCTGCCACGTTTGTTGTAAAGATCAAATGAGATGCTATCTGTAAAGTGCTCAGCACGTCTTAGAGGGCTTTGTTATTGTTAATAATGACTGTCATCAGCACTATGGCTCCTATTAGCCATCCTAAAGCTTTGCTAGAAATTAGTGCGAGTGTCCCTTCTTTCTGAAAACCGACCCAGAGCCTGCCCTCTTCCAGGGCAATGGCCTGTTCTCTCCCCCTCTCTGGGATTTCTTAAGGGCACAGTCTTGATTTGTGGGTATGGAGGGGACAAAGGAGCACAGTCCTTGGAACTTAATCATCTGGACCTCATTTGTCCTCCCAATGTACTTACTAGGCATTCAGAGATCAGTCTGTGGAGAGGGCCCACATCCCCTCCGCCTGATGGAGTGAACGGATTCAGGCCAGTTGTGCTCAGCCCGGGGCCACCAGGGAGTGCCAACCCACCTCCAGCTTGGCATCCAGGTCTGCGTCAGAGGCCACAACATGCTCGTCTTCCTTCTTGCCCGTCACCTTGATGAGGGCTTGCTTTGTTTTCCAGTACTTCTGCTGCATCTTATTCACGACTGACTGGTCTTGACTTTGGGCATGTTGGTCATAAAACTCCCTGGAGTAGCTGCCAAGGATATGTGAACAGTTACAGGGGGAGTTTTGGGAGGAGTCAGATGCCTTCATCCACCAACAACAGCTCTGGGCTACGCCAGAAGTATTCTCTTAGTGCCTTATTTGACTAACAGGAAAGAACGTTTCAATATTTGCCAAAGTCTTTTTTTTAAATGACATTTCAACATGAGGCTTAGGCCCAACCTTGAGTGCTGTATTGGACCTCAGAGACCAAGCCTAGGATCCCCAACATGAAACCCTCCCAGATTGGCTACTTTGTAGCAAAGCCAGGATTAGAACCCAAGTCTCTGAACTCTAAGCCCTACCCTCACTTCTTCCTGCCATATTGTCTCTGACACTCAAGGGGTGATGACTGGATAACAGAAGACTGACAAACAGGGGGAAAGATAAGATGTCCAAGAATTTCACGTTTTCATCATCAAATCTGTAACAGATTTTAAATTGAACAAAAATAATGGACAGTATGCCATTCCCTAAGGGAGAGCATCCTGAAAAACATTGTTTCAAAAATATGTCAATAGATGTGGAAAAGAAATTCCCAAGTTAGACCTGAGAAGAGAGGCTACAGCAGCAACTGTAGCCCTACATGGCCGATGAAGGGGCAATCTCTGGACAGAACCCCCTCTGACCTTCCCTCTCTACTCCCTTCTTGGAGTCTTTAACCTGCCAAAGGCTCAGTAGCCCCTTTCTTCTCTCAGGCTGTCTGGGCCCTCACCCATGCCCCTCAGATCACATCTGAAAAGTGAACCCCAACTTCCTAAGGCTGACTCTGAACAAGCCAGACACTGGCCATCTAGGTTACAAGGGCATGAGATCCCATTGGCTTAGGAGAGCAGTCTGGAACATTAGGAACTGTTTGGTCACTGAAGTCAGGGTAGGCAAGGAGACCAGAGACTTCTTGGAAGACACCAAGCAAATGCCTTTTCTGTTTCACATCTCAGACAAGAAAGGGCTTGAGCCTGTCCTTAATGAGACCTGGACACGTCCTCTCTGCCAGGGGCTTCCCAGGTGACAGGTACACGTGTCCTTGTCTCTGCTTCATTCACTATAGGTTTCTAAGATTGATTAATTCGGGGTAAGTATTCATGATCACAAAATCAAAAGACCAACTTTCAGCAGAGACTGGAAACACTCTGATTACCTCATGACTTATGGGGAGTGATATCTGTGCCATTGAACTTCCTCAAAAGACAGACAAGCCATGAAGCACCAAGTCCTCTCAAAAGGCACTGCTGCTCCTTGGGGCCCAGGATGCTCACCCGTGACCCACCTAGCTGTAAGCTCCTTGAGGGCAGGGACTGGTCTTAGCCTCTCTTTGGATCCCCAGCACTCATTGCGCAGCCTGACACACTGTAGGTACTTGTCTGACTACATAGGGACGGTCACAAAGGCTGCCCACAGACTGACCACCTGGGGTCAGAGCAGGGAAAGTTACACACCATTTGTGTCCTTCCATGTTTCTTTATGTTCTTCAGTTGCTGATGATTCAGGGGGAGGGGCAGGAAAATAGCAGGAGAAAATCAGTTAGAACATCATCTGCAAAGAAGAAACAGCACATAAGAAAGGCTGCTGGGCACCCATGTTGGCACATTTACAAGAAATCTTTGGCAAAGTTTTCCTCCTGTGAGGGTTCTAGAGCTAACGTAAGTTTCTCAAGGACAGACGTAGTTTATGGGGTCCTCCCCAGCATGAACGTGTGCTATATGGGTGCTATACCACACTTTCTGGAGTGGATTGGACAAAGGGTGCCCCAGAGCAGTACCCCCTGCAGTCAGCCAGAGAAGGGGCTGAGGAGAAGGGATTCTACACAAGGGGGAGGAAGCATTCAAAGGTGGAAGGGGACAGAGAGGACTCTGAGCTCACGAGCATGGTGACTGCAGTCCTTTTTGGCTTCGCAGGACACAAGGAGGCTTGAGCAGTGGTAATGCCACAGAACCAGGATCCTGGCTCAGTCTGCCTTGAGCTGGGAGCACTGATCAGATCCAAGGGCCAAAAAAACCAGCCTTGCAGGCCCCAGTGACCTGGGCTCCATGGCTTTCCCAAGCCCCAGGGTTCTTCTCATCACTGTGGCTGAGTGTCTTTTGGCCAGGCCCTTTCATTTCCATGGCTTATGGTGACGTGTCCCTCACTTGGGTTTCACTCCAGCAGAGGTTGGTTAGCCCCACACTGGTGGGGGCCAATCACCACCTCCTAAGCTGGGATATTCAGAGCCTCTCAGCTCCCCCAGCCTCTGCCCAGGTTAACAGAAAAGACGGGAGTGGCTTCTTCACTGCACGAATGAAGGGCATCCAGATGGAGATGGATGCCTTCCTTCCAGTTACGCAGGCCAGCACCTCCCATGTCCTGCTTCCCTTTCCTCTGTTGACTCCCACAACATTTCAGTCATACTAAAGTGTACACAAATGATGGTATCAGCTCTTAAAGGGCTCCCTTACCCAGCAGTTTTCTCACAAATAGCCAAGTACTAAGCATTTCCCAGGCCAAGCCTCATTTTGGGCCCTGATAGTAAAGACAACAAAGTTCCTGCCCAGAGGGAGCTTACATTCTCCTCTGGTGTTTCTGTGGAAAGGGGGAGGACACAGCAGTCACACAGATAAGTGTGATACTGAGTAGAAGGAGAGTGGGGGCAGAGGGAAAAACCAAAACTACTCCAGGAACATTTGAGGAAGAGGAAAGTTTTCACTGGGGATGAATCCAGGAAGAATCCCCGGAGATGACGCTCAGGTGGTGCTGAGGCTTGTGTAAAAGAAAATCTGTTTGCAGGCATCCAAGGACCAAAATTTAAAGCTCATATTAAGCAGGGAAGTGGGAAGGAGAGGGAGAGGGATGGCTTTGGAGGGCACTGTAGAGGGAGAGACCATGCAGCTTGGTGGGGGGTCATTTCCACCTTAGGGGCCAACCTAGTAGAGAGCAGCTGTCTCTTCTGTGTCTGGGCAGCCTCAAAAGTGGGAATGATATCGAGCTGCGCCATTCCCCACCTTCCCTGGCCTGCCATAGGGCTTCTCGAGCAGAACCAATGCAGGGAGCAGGCAGCAAAGCAGGCAGGCCACTTCAGTGATACTTCCAGAATAAGAAACAAAGTCCAGAGAGCTCAACCATCACCTGTCCACGGTCAGGCAGGGAAAAGTGAAAGCCAGACGCTCTGGGGTTGATGATGACGAGGATGATGACCACAACAAGGATGATGACAATGACCACTCAAATGAGCCCAGCAAGATGCCTCCTGTTTCCCCAGCCCTTACAGATCTGCCCACAGCACCCTTGGCTCCCCAGCTCCCCTCCAGGCTTGCTCAGGTTCCCATCAAGCCCCAGCTGCCTCCTGGGCTGCTCTCCCTCTAGCCCAGCTGGGCCCTAGGCTCACAGCCATAGCATGTCATATATTTACTTTGCATGCCCTGGCAGGCTGTAGACCTCCAGGAAAATGTAAGTTCCCAGAGGGCAGGGGCTGTCTCACTTTTATCTCTGCCCTCCTGAGGTCTGTAAGGCAGCAGAGACATTGAAAATGTTTGCTGAATTTGCTTTTGTTAAGTCACACTGGTGCATCCTACTGGGTTTCAGCAGTTAAATTAAATGAACGACTAAATCCTAAGAATAAAATATGCCCAAACTACACAAACACATCTCAGCTTTCTCAGAATGCATCTTTGATACGAGGTCTGAGAGGCAGCGTGATGTAGTAAGAAACTCAAATGGATCCCTGTGGGCAGATATTGACTTGGAAAATCACAAATTAACATCATCCATGTTACATAGAATGTTTCTTTTAAAAAACATTTCCTGATGACATTTTAATCTGGCCCAGAGCATTGGGTCTGAGTCCAGAACTTCTAGTGCAGTGGATAGGGAGCAGAAGACCTGAAATCAAGTCCCAGCTCTGACACAGATAGGCTGTATGACCCTGGGTGAGTCACGTAAACTCTCAGGGCTCCAGGTTTCTTGTATGGAAGAGAAGTTGCAGTCATGGGAAGGGGAAGTTCTTCCCTGGGAGTCCCAGTCCTATATCCATGCCCCCTAATTATTTTATTTAATCTTCCTGAATTTCATTTTTAGTCATTTTTTTCCTTATATAAAGTGATTTTTTTTTTTTAAGAAATGTGAAACTATCTGGAATACAGTTTCTAATCACCATCACAGGTCCAGTGAACTATAGAAGCAGATGGCTTCCTTCAAAGGGCAGGTGGTCCCCCCTTTGGGAGATGGAGTACCCTTAAAGAGCTCACCTGCTCTAAACACTAACTAGACACGGGTGGAGAGTTGGGTGCTTCCCACCTTCGGTTCCAGGTCATTGTTCTCGGATTGTCAGATGCCTCCTGGGCAGCCCCATCTGCAGAGCCTCAGCCACAAAGATGAGGGCTGGAAACGCTTCCCCTCTGACTGAACGGGCTGGAGCTGCCTCTTCTAAACAGGACTTTGAAAGCCTCTGAGGAGGGGAATCTCTTTATCTCACTAGCGGGCATCATCTTACCAAGAGAAAATGGTTCCTACATTCATGGCAAGGCAGAAGCAAGGAACACATTAGTTTTCAACGTTTGGACTACAACTGCTTAAATTCTCCATTTTCCTAGAATGGGCTGGCATCTTTGCAATTTCCACTTGAGATAGGTGGGATGGGACATGGTGGGGCAGCCATCAGACCCCATCCCAGGACTGGCCCCCATCGTCCTCGCCATCAGCAAACTGACAGCCCCAAGCCTCAGCTTTCCTGGAAGTGGGCCCTTCCTCCACTGAGCTCCTGGCCTTCACTGGGAAATGCCCACTCCCTGGCGGGCTCTGGAGACCTATTGTCCTCAGTGCCAGCTGAGGACTGTGTGTGGGAACAATGATACCATCTGAAGCTGATACTGCATCGGAAGCAGCCCAGGAGCAGGCTCGGGTTGGAGCAGCAGGACCCAAGGCCCTCCAGGTGTGAAGGATGTACTGTTAGAACTCGGTTCCCATGGCTACAGTGTGTGATGTTTCTGTCACAACCTGAAGGGACCTTGGTGGCATCTGTGAGGCAAGGATGGGTCCAAGGCCAACACATGGAAGAGCCAAGACTCCACATGGGCTTCAGTCCTGGCCCCTTTCCCTCGAAAGTGAACCAGTCTTACATGAAAGACAAAGACCAAGGATTACAGTGGCCACAACCAAGGCTACATGTGGCCCTCTAGGTCCTCAAGTGCAGCCCTTTGAATCCAGATTTCACAGAACAAATCCTTTTATTCAGGGGATTTGACCCCTAACTGTGAGAGTGACCAGGAGTCTCCCTAGCTGAATGATGTGGGGCGTTGTCTGAATGACATCGTCCCCCTCTGGGGCCATTTCCTCATGAGTTTGGACCATTTCTGAGGGTCCTGTTAGCACTAATGTCCTGTGGTGGGGTGCCTGCCAATGAGACATTAGAAGAGTGGAGATGCTCAGGAAGCCTGACTTTTCACCTGTATCTTCTGACTGACTGCCCCTGTCCTGCCCTCCTTAGATGCCTCAGGCTAGGCCTGGCTGAAGGTGCCAACCCAAGGAAGGCTGGGCCAGATGAAAGCTCTCCCCTGCCATGGGGCAGCTGAATGCTATCTGATCGGATCCCTTTGCCGAATTCCAGGAGGGCAGCAGGAGGGCCAGTAGGTTAGCCAGTGGACTGCTCCAGAGGGGCAGGATTGACTGGCTGCAACACCCGTCCACGCAATTCCAAACTCCAAGCATTTCTGGAGCCCCTACTGTGTGCCGGACACCTGGAACACATGAACAAAACCAATGGCTCCCTGCCTTGAAGGGGTATGTGTGAAAACATGCACACAGATGTGTGTAAAGATATTTATGTAGTCACAAATATCCACCTATTTATGTGCTTCTTAATGCAATATATGAGAGATAATAAGGCAAATACATCCACAGTGGAGGGGTGGGGAAGGCTTGCCCTTGGAGGCAGCCTGTGAGCTGAGCCCTGACCAGAGTTAGGAGATACCTGGAGGTGGAGGTGAGGAGGGAGAACATTCTGGGCAAAGGCATGGAGGTGGGAGGTGGGAGGTGGTGTGTCACAGCTCACGGGTTGAGAGCTATAGCAGCACTGAGAGGTCATTGGCTTAGCTTCCAACCCCAGGGAGTCATATGTGAAGCCAGACTAGAAAGAGGAGCCAGAGCCAGGAGTGAGCAGTGTGGGTGCCCCACGTACACTCTTCCCTCCCATCTGTCTCTCACAACCCCCCAGCCCTGATGTGGGTCATCACAGCCAAGCCATCAGCTCAGCCAAGGACACAATGCCAAGTGTCAGCCCTTTCAAGGCCAGGGATAAGCCTCAGAATACACTGATGTGAAGTGTGTACATGAACATATGGGGACATTCACACACAATTCACACAGAGCAAGCCCTGCCTACCCTGCTGCAACTCTTCTCCCAGACCCTCTCCCGGTAGGGTTCCAGCCCCTCTAGGGCCAGCTCCCTGATCGCTCCAGGCCTCAGTGACTGGCCATTCCTCAGGCTGGGCTGGAGGGGGTGAGAAGGGAGGCTCCTGGTAGCTGACCTTACCTCCAGAAGGAGCTGTGTGACTCATGTCACCTCTGTTTGCCTCACTTTCCTCACCTGTAAAGCCTCCCAGGGGTGTCTTAAGGTTCACTCCCATGACCACCTGGGCAGTTAAGACCTCACCCCAGGGTTATTACAACATCTGCCTAACCGCTCTTCCTGCCCCAAGGTTCTCCCCCTCTTGGGGTGAATCTCCATGGCACAGGGGAGCAGGCCTCCTTTCTGCCTCCCCAACCATTCCAGAGACTGCAGCCCTGGGCCCCAGAGCTGGAACTGACCTGGGGGCAACTGATCAGAAGCCTTCCTCCCTCCCTCCCTCCCTCCCTCCCTTCCTTCCTCCCTTCCCTCCCAGGACTCTCCTTGCTGCCTGGCCACAGACTGCAGGCCTCTCAGGAGCCTCACTCTTGCTGCCCAGGCCTCCCACCTCTCTAAAAGAACCTGGATGCCCCTCCCTCTCCCAAGGAACACTGATACCCACAGTTTGACTGGCTAGCTGACAACTTTGTCCTTCCATGGTTTCCAAGGAGAAGAGACCGGGACCCCCCACCCCCGCCCCGGGCAGCTGGGGCTTGGCTGGGGGAGGTGGCCCCAGGCAGCTCTGTCTCTGGCATTTTCCGCAGCCTCCGCCTCTGTCCCGGGATGCAGCTGGGGGTGGGGAAGGGGCTGGGGCTGCCTTGGGAACAGGGGGTACATGGGTTTAAAGGAAGCCTGCCGGATACGCGGCTGGGCTGGGTTAGGCTGCAAGGCCAGGCCCGGGCTGGCAGCAGGAAAGGCAACGTCTGCCCTGGTGGCTGAGCCTCGGCCCGGACTGTCCTCCCCCCTCTCCCCGCCCCCCCCGCCAGATGCCCTGCGGCCTGTCTCCTGGGGACCTGCCCGAGCCCAGCCGGGTGGCGGCAGGTGCTGCAGGCCACCCGGTAGGGGCCGCGTCTACAAGGGACCGCGGCCGGAATGGATTGGAGGCCCCCGCTCCTCCCGCACGTCCCTGTTCCGCAACCGGGAGGCTCCGCGATGATGCCCCCACCCCGGGCTCCCGACAGAGGAGGAAGGTAGAAGAGACAGCGCCCCCCCGCCCACCCCCCGCTGCCCCTTGTGCCCCACCTGCCATCAGCCGGCTCTGGGATCCCGGCTCGTAGCCCGGCTCGGGCCCGGCAAGTACCTGGCAGCCCGCTGCCTCCGCTCTCCGAGGCGCCTGCCCGGCCCTCTGTCCCTTGGCCCGTCCCGTTGGCGTCAGTGCGATCCGCGACAGGAGCAGCAGCCCTGGCATGGGCGGGAGGAGGGAGAGAGGGGAGGAGGAGGAGGGATGTGAGCGGCGCGCCGGGAAGGGTAGAGGGTGGGGCTGCCTAGGCAGTGGCTGGACGTACCGAGGGACGGCTGAAGGCCTGGCAGCACAGGCCGTCCCGGCCCCTTAAGGACCAGTCGAGTTAGGGGACCACAGCGAAGGAGGGGGTAGGAGGGAGAAAGGGAGTGGTGCTCCCTTACCTGCACCTGGCGGGGCGGGGCCACCTAACCCTCACTCAATGTAGACAGGCCCCTTGCCGCTGTCCCCAAGGAGCCCCACAGGCCCCACCCACTGGGCCATCCCCCTACCCCTCCTCCCTCCATCCCCTCTTTCCCCATCCACAGCCCTGTGTTCTGGGCTAGTAGATGCCTGCGTCACAATCTCTCCTCCCGCCCCCCGTGTGTGTGTGTGTGTGTGTGTGTGTGTGTGTGTGTGTGTGTGTGTGTGTGTATGTGTGTTACACCAGTACCTTTCCCGGGGTGTGTGTGTGTGTGTGTGTGTGTGTGTGTGTGTGTGTGTTACACCAGTACCTTTCCCTTTCCCGGCATACAGTAAGCGCTTAATTGAAATGCTTGCTGACTGACCGACCTGCATCCCTGTGCTCTGGTGAGGGTGCGGCTCCATCCACCTCACACAGCCCTGCCCCGCCCCACACCCACATGTGTACATATGTGCATGTGTGTTCAGAGCAGGCGCCTGTGCCTTCTTACTGGGGCTTTTGTGAGTGCCAGTATCTGTAGTGAGTGTGAGGGGGG
The DNA here is from genome assembly GCA_028646515.1 of Pseudochirops corinnae. NCBI lineage: Eukaryota > Metazoa > Chordata > Mammalia > Diprotodontia > Pseudocheiridae > Pseudochirops > Pseudochirops corinnae. The sequence goes on along the minus strand of CM053585.1, from coordinate 551,510,381 downwards.
CAGCCCCGGGCTGTGTCACCCGTTCTGGCCCTCCTGGGATGTCATTCCATGGCAGAGGGGAGGAGGGGAGCTCTGGGTTGTCCCTGGGATCCCTGCTCTTAACTCCTCTAGTCCTGTTTCACTTTCTCTCATTGCTAGGTTTAGGGGGCTGCTCTGGGCCAAACACCAGACCAAGACAGAAAAGTTTCCAGGTGCCCATCACTTCTTCCTTTCCTCCTCCTCCCTTTCACACTGCTCCAGGGGCCCAAAGGCTCTCCCTGAGGGAAAATGTTGGGGGCTAGGAGGTGAGGCTGGTTGGGATTCTCTCATCAACTGGTAAGAAACGCCTGGTGGTGGTGGCAGGTGTATGTGTCTATGTGGAGGTGGGACAGTGTTTCCCTCCAGTAACTGAATCTAACAAGAATCTTGAAGTGCCCCCTCAGTGTTTGGCTCCTTACAAACTCACCCCAGCTCCCTGAGGTACCACCCGGGGCCCACGGGGGTACATGTGCACAGTGTGGTGGCCCTGTTTCTACTTGAGACTGGCACCATGGGGTGGCACGTGGTGCTATGCTCCTAAGCAGTCAGCTCTACTGACCTCTAGTTCCAATAGAAGCTCTTCAGTTTGGTTAGTGTTCAAAGCTCTTCAAACCTGGCCCAACTGACTACTCCAGCCTTATGAGGCATTCCTCCTCTCCTGCATTCTATAGACCATCTGACCTGGTCTCTCTGCTCCTCACACATGACACTCCATGGCCATTCTTGGGCTTTCACGCTGTTTGGCTGCCCTGCCTGGAACACACCTTCTTCCTCATCACAGGTGCCTAGGAAAGTGCTATCTTAGAAGGCATTTGGACTTCTGGGCCAGGGCTTAAAATATAGGGTTGACAGATGTCTTGCCAGGAGTGGAGTGCAGCTGGGTGGCGTGGTGGATAGACCTGGAGTCAGAATCTCAGCTCAGACAGTGACTAGCTGTGTGACCCTGAGCAAGGTCATGGAGCCTCCCTCAGCCTCAGTTTCTTTTTCTGTAAAATGAAGATAATGACAGTACCTTCCTTACAGTTGTTCTAAGGATCAGACATGGAGAAGGAGATGGCAAACCAGTCTAGTGTCTTTGCCAAGAAAACTGCAGATGGACCAGGAATGGTCAGACATGATGGAACCGATTGGACAACAAAACAGGGATCAAATGAGATAACATGTGGAAAGCCCTCAAAGTGTTATATAAATGCCAACAATTATTAACAGAAAGCAGTGAGCATGCAGTTACTGACTTTCTGCCGAGTGTCAGCCACCCAGGCTTTACTCAATGCTCACTGTGTGTCAGGTGCTGTGCTGAGACAGGCAAAAAGCCAGTCCCTGCCCTCCAGGAGCTCCCAGTCTAACAAGGGAGACAGCATGTGAACAACCATGCGCATACAGGATACATACAGGATACATACAGGAAAAGGGGTTGGGGACTGACGCAGGAAGGCACTAGCCTTGGGGGGGAGCAGGAAAGGCTTCTGGAGGAAAGGACTTTAACTAGGTTTGAAGAAAGCCCTGAGTGAAAAGGCTTAAGGAAAAAACAAGATGGGGGCAGGGAGAAAACTGTCCACGCATATCTGCCAGTCTAACTACAAATAGAGAATAATTAGAGTGAAGGAAGAAGAAAATCCATCAAGATGAAGAGAAATCTGCAAGAGACAAAGTCCTGGAAGGGAGCCAGGGGCTCCTTTGGGCAGTCAACAAGCATTTATTATTTTACCTTAATGTATTTAATTCACAGAAATTGATTTCCTCCTCTTACCTCTCCTCTTACTGGGGGAAAGGGGAAAAAAAGAAAGAATAAGAAAACTCTTGTAACAAAGAGACCCAGTCAAGCAAAACAAAATTCCCTGTCAGGCTCACAACAAGCCTTAGCAAGGAGATCAGATGATTCTTCTTTTTCTCAGTTTACACCAGGAAAGTGAAGCTGAAGAGAAGTAAGGGACTTCCTGAGGCTCACAGAGCTAGGAAAAGTCTGAGACGGACTTCAAGCATAGGTCTCTCTGCCTGTCTATGCAGTGCTCTATCAGCTGCACCATCCAGAGGGGAGAGGGGTTCTTCCCCAGAGTGGGAAGTGGGGCAGGATGGACACAGGATCTTAGATCTTCATCTTCAGGGCCTCCACGGCCACTGAGTCGACTCTCCCATTTTACTGGCTCCAGAGCTGAAGAGTCTTGGCCAAGGTTACACAGTGGGAAGTATGGGAGGGAGAAATGATGGCGTCTTCTGGTTCCAAAGTCCCCAGGCCCCTTATTCCCCGATGGTGGTGTTCACACCCCAGGGATTCCCGCTGCTCCCCACCTGAGCATTGCTGCTGTGAGTACCTCAAACATGCCCAGGCTCTCACAGAACCAGAGAGGTGGCAGGGACTTCTTGGCCACCTGGTCTGACCCTTCCTCCAAAGGCATCCTCACGATGGCACTTGTGGTATTTTCTAGCCTCTGCTCAATGACTTCTCCACTTGAGGCAGCCCATTCCACATTTGCTGAGCTTCTTTAACAAGTGATTGCTGCCGTTGCTCAGAGCGCCTCCTCCTGTAATGGCTAGGAAGGGCTTCTCTAGGACCAGGATGTCTGGAGAGCAGGCAGCTCTTGTTGCTTCAGTGTGCAGCTAACATTGATTAAACCCCTACTGTATGCCAGGGACCATGCTTAGCATCGTGTCCATGCGAGGCTGGTGATCTATTTGCCCCGCTCTTCCCTGGATATCTCTTGTGGTCTCCAGTATTCTGCAAAAATACAGTATCTGTTTCTACATCCGTTGACTCTCACCCAAATGTGCTCTGCCATGTTTCATCTTCATTCTGGCTCCCGATTTTCCTCACATAAGTATATCCTCTTAGACTCCACCCTCTTTTATACAGTCTGCCTTTTGAATAAGGAAAAGCCTTCCAGAACCTACACATTTCCATTCTACACCTCATCTCCCCAAGTCCCAGTGACCCTTGTCAGGTTAAATTCACCACTTGGCAGAAGGCTAGCCAGTGCATCCTCCTGCATTGTGGCAGAGTCTCTGAAATGGAACGGAGTCTGGTTCCACCTCAGGTCCAAATGGCACCTGCAGAATAGTTGTTTTTACAATGTAAATGTCAAGTGATCATCTGACCTTTGTTTGGCAGCCTCTGGTGACAGGGAGCTCACCGCCTCCTGGAAGTCCCCCATTCTGTTCTGGGGCGTTTCTAATGACTTGGAAGCTATTCCTGATATCAAGGCTAAATTGACCTCCCGGCATCTCCCAAAGTCTGTTGCTCCTGGGTCAGCCCCCTGGGGCCGAGCAGAACAGGGCAGCACTCATTTCCCCTGAGCCTTCTCCTCTCCAGGCTAGGCAGTGCCATTTCCTCCAGTGGAGCCTCACAGGGGATGGGCTCCAGACACATCCCCGTCTGGTTGCCCTTCTCTGGGTGCTCCCTAGTTTATCACTGTCCTTCCTAAAGTGTGTTTCTCCAAATCGAAGGACAGCAGTAAGCTGGTGAGCATTTGGAGAAGGGCAGAGAAGAGGATAAAGGGTCGCCAGCCCATGACATCAGCCTGATGCCAGTCAGGTGAAGAAGCTAATGACGTTTAGCCTAGAGAATGACTGCCCAAAGGAGCGAGGACAGAGGCCTCCTGGCTAGGCAGGACAGTCTTGTGGGGGAAGAGAGCATGGACGTGCTCTGTCCAGTCCTGACTTTTTGGTTCTTTTGATTACTCGCACCACGGGTTCAGTCTGAACTTATCTCTACCTCCTGGCTGCCCTGACTTTCTTCCACAAAAAGCCTTTGCTCATCTCCCTCAATGCTAAGTGCTGGCCCTCTATTAATTACCTCCAAGTTCCCCTGCGTGGATCTTGTTTTTACATCATTGTGTGGATGTTGCCCCCCTCATTAGACTGGATGCTCCTTGAGGGCAAGGACCATTCTGGGTCTTTCTCTGTAGCCAAAAAAAGGGCTTAGCACACAGTACCGGAACCGCAGGAAGCACTTAGTAAATCCTTGTTGACTGACTGTTGACAAGATTGCTGGGTTGGAAGTTAGGGACCCTGGCTTTAATCCCACCTTCCCTTAAGAGCCATGAAACGAAGGCTGTGAGCAGATGTTCTTTAAGACCCCTTGTAGCTCTCAGATACTCTCTCCCGTTTGTTTGTTTTAGCCCAGGAGGAGAAACCTGCCACAGTGGGGCTGCCCCCTGGACACAATCTAGGAGTGAGTTCTGCGGGCTCTCCCACCTCCAAGGGCTGCTGGAGGGAGGAGAGCTGGACCCTGGGCTGAGTGTGCCACTGTGCGACCCTGGGTAGACCATATAACTCCTTTGGATTCTGTTTTCCTCCTGTGCGACTTGGCTGCCCACCCTGTTTCTCTCTGATGACAGCGGTCTACGTGCACCACAGAGTGCCAGCTTTGAGGATTCCTGGCCATAGCGCTAAAGGAGGACCAGAAAAGGAAAACGTCTTTTTTTAAAAGACGGGAGTGAGTCCCTGTTCCCTTGTATGGGCCCTTCGCTTCCTGTCCTGCTGATTGCCAGGGAGGCTCTGCCCTCCCGGCCTCCAGAGCTCTGCACAGAGCCATCGATAGACTCCCACCTAGCGACTACTTGGGAGTCACAAGCAGAGTGACTGCTAGGTGTCCTCCTAGCAGGGGACTGCCCCTTGCCCTGTGCTTTTGTAATAGCTTCCATGTCTAAGAAACCCCAGCTTCCTCCATGACAGCTCAGACTCCACTTTCTGGGGGAAGCCTTTCAAGGCTCCCCAAATCCCAACGCCTTCCCCTTTCAGGCTATTTCCCCCTACTCTATACGTGTCCATATTTAGTTCCATAGTTTTTCCTTTGGAGTGTAAGCTCTTTGAGGGCAGGGCCTGCTTTTTTGCCTTTTGTCATATCCCCAGTGGTCAGGGATGCTGTGCTGACTCAGAGTAAGCCCTTTTCCAAGGACACTTGGTGACTGATCAAGTGAGAAGCAATCTCTTTTGTTGCTTTGATTGATTCAAGCTACTCTCTGTCCTTACAGACTGATGTCATCCATGAAGCAGGAGGTTGGATGCATGTGCTGCTTCCTCCTCCTCCTGGCTCATCTTTACATCCCACCCCAAACTGGCAATGTCTTTAGATAAATTATTTGGCTTCACAACAGCCCCTGTAGTGGGGAGTTTTAATTGCCCCGTTGGGTAGATGAGCTCGAGAGAGGGTCAGTGACACTTACCCAGGGCCATCCAGGTAGCTAGTTAGTGTTTGAGGCAGGATCTGAGCTCAGGTGTTCCTGGATCCCAGTCCAGAGCTCTATCCACGAGGCTGAGGTGGTTCAGTAAGAGGAAGTGTGGACAAAGACAACCAGTGAGAAGAGAGAAATGGCAGTCCCTCTGGAATAGCCTTCCTGCCTCTAGGTTTTTCCATGAATTTTCTGGCCTTTGTAGCCAGGATTCTTAACCTTTTTGGTGTCATGGACCCTGTTGGCAGTTTGAAGCTGGTGTTTTCCTTTCCACAAAGTAGTGGCTGTTGCTTCCATTCATAATTGAAAGAAACGAGAAATTCCAGTGAGTGAATAGAGCAAAGAAAGACAGAGTTTGTTCACAGCTTCCCTGAAATCTGGTCTGTGGCCCTTAGGTTAATAAGCCCTGCTCTACAGTTTCCTGCTCTGGACTCATGTTTTCACGCAAGAGAAAGGGTGATGAACTCAGGAAAGAGGGCACCCAGCTCTCTTCCCATTGGAAATCCCATTGGTCTTGCTCCCCTGACCCCATGCCCAAGCCTGAGTAGGCCAAGTCACTCAGCTCAGGCAGATGTCAGAAACAAGAACATGTGCATGACCTAGGACCAATAGACATAGGGTTAATCATGGCAGGAGCCAGCTGACTGGGAGACTGAAAGAAGAGAGCAGGGTAGTGTTTGGAGCCTCAGTGGAGACCAGCTTGGGTTTCAGAAGTGTGCTGACCCACCACCAGGGCCCAGGGATCATCAAGGCAGTTTAGGTGACCTGGAGGATCAAGTTTGGTTTAATCAGCTGGAGTCTTAGGGCTTTGGAGCTGGAAGGAATATCAAGAGGTCATTCTCACAGCTTCTTCATCTGGCTGCTGCTGAAACTGAGCCCAGAGCAAATTGAGCCTAGAACCCAGATTGTCTGACCTGGTGTTCAGGGCTCTTCCATGAGACCATGTCACTTCTATTCCAAGCACTGCTGCCTCTCTGTTTGAACCTAAGTCACAACACCTGGAGCCTCTTTTGGCTCATCCCTAGAATGAGATGGCCAAGGCTGGCTCACCAGCGAGGTCACTCTTAGCACTCACGGTCTGAGATTGTGGGGCAGCAGGAAGAGGGCTGGCCATCAGACCCTGTCTCATTCGCTCACTAGGGTCTTCCTCTGTAAAATGAGGGAGCTGGCCTAGCACGCTTGGACGCCCCTTCCAGCTCTAAATCTGTGTTCCTGTGACTGGCTTCCCAGCACCTGGCACACAACTGGTGCTCAGTTAGTGCCTGTTGATTGACTGACAATGCCTGTCACCCATAGTGTTGCTAGATTGAATTCTTGATTTCTGTTTCCTCTGGATAGCTACAGAATTGGGGATCATGTAAACCCAAAGAGCCCAGGACAGCCCAGGGGCACTCAGATTTACCCCAAGAACCGCAGCCAAGCATTTCTGATTTCTTCTGGTTGCAGTGCCTTCCCTGAAAGCCAATAAATATCCCCCAAGGCCTCTTCCTTCTCAGGTTCCCAACCTTCTGGTCGTGCCCCAAGAGGATATTTCCTGGGCCAGGCCTGGGTATCACTCTGGACAATAATGTGAAAATGACAACACTGCCCTGGGCATGACACCTGCGCAGGATCTGAACCTCCTTCAAATACAATGAGTCCTTTCTTGTGGCCACTTCAGGCCATCCTGGGGGACCCCGGTCTGCCTCCATTATGGTGGCGTTTCCCCAAGTGGTGGAAGGGCAGCAGGGATGGCGCTGGCTGGCACGCTGGCCATCCTCCCATGTTGTCATGTTTTGAGTCAGGGATCTTTTTGTTGAATGTCATCCAATCCAGGCCACATTCAGCAAGCACTCAGAGCTCTCTGCTGGAGGCCGTTGACACTTCCAGGGTATTTTTCTCTCCAAAGACTGGCTAACCCTGGTCTAGGTACCGAAGACCTCTTGGAGACCATTTCCCCTGGCAAGAGGGACCCCTTGTGCCCCACCATGTCCATGTGGAGGCAAATGCAAGGAAAACTTCCCTGATAATCAGAAATTTTCGAAAGTGGAGGGGGCAGAGAGGAGAGGAGAGAAGGAAGGAAGGAAGGAGAGGGGAGGGAGGGAGAGAGAGATAGAGAGAGACGGAGAGAGAATCTCAGGGTCAACCTAGTCTTACCCCTTTCATTGTACATGTGAGGCCCAGGACTGAAGCCCAGGGAAGTGGAATCCTTCTCAAAGGTCTCCCAAACAGAGACATGCAGAGGTGAGATTGGAACCCGGGCCTCTGACTGTGTTGCTGGGGCCCCTCCCACTGTGCCAGCCCCTTGTGGCAGAGGCTGGAGGAGAGCAGGACAGGGGTGTCCTACAGGTGAAGACTCTTTTTGGATAGGGGTGTCTGCCCAGCTGCTGAGGCCCCATGCAGCCCCGTGCCTCTGGATCTCCTTTACCCCCTGCTCCCAAGTAAGGCCCTCCCCCCAGTGGAGGCCAAGCTCTCTCTGTTCCTTTACTTCCCAGGTTCTGGGATTGCTGAGTTTCCAGCATAATTTCTCCCTATTTCCCTTTCCTCTCTAGGTTGCTTAGGAGACTTCCTTAGCTAATGAAGAGGCCTCTACTGGTCTGCAGACTCCACTTCGAGAGTCTGGGGGAGAAGAACTTTCCCTACTTTGAGACACTGAATCTAAACGAGCAGGATCCTACATTGTGAGGCCCAAAGTGCCTGAGTGGCCCACTGAAGTACTAGGGACACTTAACACTCAGGTTAATCATTACTGGGGGGTGGGACCGTCATTCCCAAGTCATTGTCACTCCATCGGCAGGTTCCGGGCTTTTTTCCTTTCTTCTAACAGCACCTCACACAACCTGTTTCATTGTTTGCTCAGAGGCCCAGCCTGCCGTGCACTTCCTGCATGGACCAGCGCCAGAGGACTGTCCCGGCCATTGTAGGAGGAGTCAGCTCCCCCTAGCCACAGAGGGATCATTTAACTCTCAGGTTAAATACTAAAGCAAGGGGCCGAATGTTGATGGATTATTCAGAAGCCAGCCGCCAGCCCAAGCTGGCTGAGGAGGGCTTTAGGAGAGGAAACAGCCCTGTGGGCAACATCTCTATGACCCAGCCCAGGGGCCAGAGATGACCAAGGTAAGGGTTTGGGTGAGCAAAGAAGACCAGAATCTGCTTCACAAATATTGACCCTTCCATTAAAACTGCCCTTCTCAAGTCAGTAGTGTCCCAGACCCTAAGCAGGTGTTAATGACACATGGCCTGAGGGATCCTGTCTAAAGATGGAGGCCTGCTCCAGGAAACAGGAACCCCACTGTGGAGTGGGCTACCGGGAAGACGATAATATGCCAGAAATGATTCAAGCAGCCTCAGGAGATGAAACAATGGGAATCGTCCTCTGGCCACCTGACCTCAGCCACATGACTTCCTGCTGCCACATGAATGAAGAGTAAAACAAGCCTGGACGGGAAGAAAGGCTTGAGAGCTGCAGCCCGTTGCAGGGCCTCCCAAGGCCTCATAACTCATGATGGCCAGCAAGGAGCCCCTGGGATCCACCTGCTTATCTGTTACTTGTAGGAAAAAGCATCAAACTCCAGGAGGGAAAGGCAAGAGAGCTCCAGACCTTTGGCAGACAGGCCATGCTGCTGAAGGAAAACACCAGCTTCGTGAGCCATCCTCTGGCTAGCGACCCTCCCTCTATTCCCCTCCCCTTAATTCAACTCGGTAAAATGGTAACCAAGCTCCTACTCAGTGTAAGGCAGTGTACTAGGCAGACACCCAACAACCCAACAAAACAGAACTAAACAGTGCCTGCCCACGAGGGGCTTATATTCTACTGGGGGAGGGCTATGGAATGTACAGAAATAAGGGAAAACAAAATAATCTAAGGAGAGAGAGGGGGGACATCGGGAGGAGGCAGTCTCCAAGCTGAACCCCAAAGTGAGTCAGGGGTTTTGAAAGGCAGACATTCTAGGAGATGGGGCAAAGGAGACTGCATTTTTTCCAGGGTATGATGAGGGGCCACTCAGATTCTTGAACAGAGAAGTGTCCTGTCAAACCTGAGTCTTAAAAGGATTATTTTGGTAAGCATGTTGAAAATGGGTATGGAAAGGGAAAGACTTGAGATAGGGACATGAAGTGGGAGGATATTCACCAAGAGGTAAAAAGGGCCAGAGCAGAAGGTATGATTGTGGC
>CM053585.1:551486601-551500943 GCA_028646515.1 Pseudochirops corinnae | reverse complement strand
TGAATGTGTGTAGCCTGAGGAAATAATGGGGTAGCCTATAGGAACTCTCCACTGGGGAGTTGGCAATGTGGGACTAGAACTCAGGAGTGAGACTAGGATTAGAAATATAGCTCTGGGAGCTGTCTGTGTAGTGATAACTGATAACTGAACCCATGATTAGATGAGTATATGAAGTTAATGAGATCACGAGCAGAAAGAGTGGAGAGAATAAGGCTGCCATGCTGTGGGAGGGACCACTTAAGACTAGATGGCATAGCAGCAACCACACTGGCATACACAGGACGGCTGCTAGTGCAGGTTCTTAAATCTGCTTTACTAGGAAAGATAGTTGTTTAAGGGGTCAATGATCTTTTTCAAAAATTACATTTATTCACTATTTCAGGGGAAAAGTCAGCACCCTGAATTTCAGAGAAAATAAATACAAGCAGAGAAATAAAGACCAACAGACAGGGCTTGGGCTCTGCCTGAATCAACTACACACTTTACATACATCCCTGGATCAAGAGAGCCTTTACATCTGAGCAATCAGGGAGCTCTGAACATATGACCAGTGAGAATCTCGACCAGTGAATCACAAGATCTTTCTCATAAGGGAGCCCCTAAAGCAAAATACCAGCTCAGAGTGTGTGTACACACACACACACACACACACACACACACACACACACACACACACACTTCTCAGAGCCAGAAGGCATCACAACCCTGGACTCAGTGTTTAATTAGAAATCACCAAAAGGTGTGAAAGCCTTCCTACAAGCAAGTCTCCCCTAAGAAGCATCCTTTATTGGGCTCTACCTGAGGCCTATTAATGGACGGGGAAGAGCTTATATCCCATTAACATTATAGATGGAACGAAGTTAGGATTCTATAGAGAAGGACCAGTGATCACTGTTTAATGAATTTTGTCAACAGTACAAGACTAGGATATAAGAAAATGGCTATTGAGGGTTCTCTAGCACTGAGGACTGGCAGGGTGTCAGTGGTGGTAGGGTAGAGGATTCACAGGTAGAGGGCACTGCACAGTATGGTCAGGACTGTGAATAAAGGAAGGTGAGATCAGAACAGGGGTGATAGACTCAGGGAGCAGGAAAGGATGGAGGGACTAGAATTCATGGTGAAGGTTAGGGTTAGAAAGGGCAAAGCAGAGTGAGAAATAGGACAGGATAATATTATTAGAAAGGGAAAATCAGAGTTCATATAGAGGTGGAAGAGTTTGGGGGTAAAGGGGAATAAAAAAGCACGTTAGTGGCCAACATGGTATGGAAGCAGAAGTCATGGGTTTGGAGGTTGTGGAACTTGGAGGCTCTGATGGAGTATCACCGTGACTGCCCAGTTTAGGAGAGAGTCATCCTTCCTCAAATTACTGTTACTTATCTTTAAGACCATAAGGTAACTTTACAGAAGAAATGTGTGGAGAGAAGTAGCTTTTAGATCATGGGGCTCCCAATGGAGTAATGAGCCAAGGCAGAGGCTGCTGGCTTTGCATTTGGAGGAGATTGGCTTCCTTAGAGCCCCTGATAATCAGGAGCTTTCGTCCTCACAGTGCTGGGATGACAGCCATAAGGCATGAAGGGCTTTTCTCTGGAAAAAGGATTCAGTGAAGAGTTCCCAGGGTAGGTTGGAAGAACCTTCCTCTGCTGAGGAATGGGGAGATTTGACAATTGCTGTGGGGGCTGCCTAGAGTGTGAGGCTCTGCTCAGTTCTTTGGGGATGCACAATCAGCAGGTATCTTCATTTACTCTGAGCTCTGTTCTAAGTTTCATTCTGTTTTCTTGTACCTGTAACATTGTAACATTTGCCCACTTTAAGCACTGGGAGCCATGAGCTTACAATGGGTATTGGGAAAAGGACCCTGGTGATATTATCTAGTGAAGTTCCTAGATCTTCTGGTGGGGTCCAAGAACCAGAGCAGAGAGAATTTCCTCCAAGGCTCCTTTGGGTCCCAGAAGAGTCATTAATACACACATTACACCTGCTTTTACTGGAATGGCAACTTAGTTCTTCAAATGCCAAACACTGAACCCTGAATATATCTATCAGAGTCTCTACAAACACAAGTCTGAGGCGTTTCCCTCCTCCATGAAGCTTCCCCTCCTCCCATCTCCCAGTGCTTAGCTCCTCCCTCTCATTTATCCGGGCCATGTTGTGTCTCCCCAGGGGGATGTAAGCTCTCTGAGCCTAGGGACCGTCCTTTGGACTTTGCTTTTTCAGCACTAAGGACAGCATTTGCTTAATAAATGTTAAATTGCTCAAACTGAGGTGTCCCAAACTCCTTGCTTACTTGTCTCCACTCCAGCATTCCTCAGAGTCGAATTTTCTGGTGTGCTCAGAAGTGGGAAGTTTTTCCAGGATCCCTAATTCTTACCCTTTAATCAGGAGTGAGGTTTTGGCTTCAAGGAGATCATCGCCCATTCTCCTTGATGTCTGACATTTGTTTGTCACTGAAAAGTCTTGGGACAGCTCAAAGTGGGGCACTTGATTGGATCATTTTAGTGCCGCGGTTCTCAACCTGTGGGTTATGTTCAATTTGTAACAATGAAAATACATCCTGCATATCAGGAACTTACATTACAATTCATAACAGTAGCAAAATTACAGTTATGAAGTAGCAACGAAAATAATTTTATGGTTGGGGGTCACCACAACATGAGGAACTGCATTAAAGGATCGCGGCATTAGGAGGGTTGAGAACCACTGTGTTAGTGGCTTATCCTTAGTTTTCTCTGAAGCTTCTGTTTTCATTCACTTTCCTTTCTGGAAATTCGGTGTAACCTTTTTCTGTATGTTCACTTTGAGATGATCCCTTTATTCAGATGTTTCAGGGAAGTTACTGCCTTCAAATCTTCCAGGAGCCGAAGAAGACAGAAGTGGGATGTGCGCATTGATGTTCTCCATGGCGGATCCATCTGTATCTCATGTGTCTTCCCTGGCCAGTGGCTGAGATTTAGAACCAGGGCATCTCCCTCAGGAGCCCAGATGCTCTTCCCCTGCCCCCCTAGATATGATTGTGACATTCCCTTCTTTAGACATCTTTGCTGCTGCATTCTTTTTGGCACATTTTTCTTTAATGTTTGAATTGAAAGGTATCGATGCCCTTCCTCCATCCTCTCCCCTTTTTTCAGTGATAGATGCCATTTTCATTAATGGAAAACCTGCTGCCACTTTCATAATTCATTCATCCAGAAGGCACTAGGAAGGTGTATTCATGAGGTGCAGGGGGAACCACCCTGCCCTCAGAGTCAGGGGAGCTAGCTGAGTTTGCTGACACTTCCCACCTGGGTGACCAGCTCCCTTGCTCTCCCTATCCTTCGCTTTGTTGTATAGAAAAGGAAAGAGTTAGACTAGGTGGCTTGTCAGGACCGTTCCAACACCAGATCCAAGCATCCCACAGACAAAATCCATACAGCTAGAGAGGAAACAGCAGCAGAGGAGAGGGAATTACCCTGAAATGGCGGGGGCAGAGCCCGAAATAATTACATTCCATGCTTCAATATTTTATCGAAGTTGGATTTCCTAGAGTTGCCCTGTGATAGCAAGGAGTTACATGCTGCCATATCTGAAGGGAGCAGCTGAGGTCTTTGCAGTTTCTGTCACTCTCTAGTGGCCATGCGAGATACTGCAGTCAGCCCCAGCCCCGACCCCAGTCCCTGTAATAGGGACAAGTAGGAAGAACAGTTTGAGAAGCTCGCCACCTCGTGGCTAACTCAGACATTGCGCTGAGTTAATTAGATGGGATTTTCACCTTGTGACCACAAGTAGGAGCCCAGGCTTCCAATGAATACGGCACACAAGTATGTTCCAGGCTTATCTTACATGTGCATGTTGTCACGAGTCAAGACTTTATGTTCTGGCGAGTTCAGAACCTCCAAATGTAGCCAAGACCGCCCCGGGGATGAGGCAGCCTGTAGAAAATCGGGTATTTACAATTCCCCCCATTGTCTGGTCATTTCTTATTCACATCTCCAGTCATCATGCTTAGTGCTGGACACTGAGCAGCCAATGATACCAGCCTGGAGAGAGACAGGCTCGAGGATCTCGGGAATCTTCTAGGGAATTCTCTCTGACTCCACACTCTCCTCATCCTCCATATCAAATCAGTTGTCCAGATTTTTTTTAAAAAAATATTTATTTTTAGTTTTCAACATTCACTTTTATAAGATTTTGAGTTCTAAAATTTTCCCCCTCCCCAACATGGCATGCAATCTGATATAGGCTCTACATATACATTCATATTAAACATATTTTCCCATTAGTCATGTTATGAAAGAAGAACCAGAACAAAAGGGAAAAGCCATGAGAAAGAAAAAAAGAGCAGATAGTCTGCTTTGCTCTGCGTTCAGACTCCATAGCTCTTTCTCTGGATGTGGATGGCATTTTCCATCCTGAGTCTTCTGGAGCTGTCTTAGATCCTTGCATTGCTGAGAGGAGCCAAGTCTGTCAAAGTCAGTCATCACACAATGTTGTTGTTACTGTGTACAGTGTTCTCCTGGTTCTGCTCACTCACTTCTCTCAGCCTCAGTTCCTGTAAGTCTTTCCAGGTTTTTCTGAAATCTGCCTGCTCATCATTTCTTATGGCACAGTAGTATTCCATTACTTTCATGGACCACAACTTGTTCTGTCATTCCCCACTTAATAGGCATCCCCCCAATTCCCAATTCTTTGCCACCACAAGAGCTACTATAAATATTTTTGTACATTAGGGTCCCTTCCCCTTTTCTTGATCCCTTGGGGATGCAGACCTAGCAGTGGTGTTGCTGGATCAAGGGGCATGCACATTTCATAGCCCTCTGGGCATGGTTCCAGATTGTGGTTGGGTTAGGTCCAATCTTGCACCTACCTTCACAGCACCTCTTTTATCTGAGCCTTTCTCTCGATTCACACCAACACTGCCTTAGTGCAGACTTCCATCATCTCAGTCCTGAACTATGTCAAGGGCCTCTTAACTTGCCTCCCTACCTCAAGTCTTGAGCCACTCTATAGAGAGGAACTGCTCATAGCTGCCAAAATGACATCCCTTAAATGCTGGTTTTATGATGTCACTCTCCTATTCAATAAAAAGGTCCTTAACACCCACCTCTTCCTAACCTTTGGGTAACTGTCAAGGGCACCACCATCTCACGTACCCAGGTGCCATTTTGCACTCTTCACTTGCTCCCAATCTCCCATCCCATATCCAATTATTGTCCAAATTCTGGGGATTCAACCTTTACACTGTCTCTTGAGTAGAACACCTTCTATCCTCTGACTCTGCCAAGCCCTTATCCACTCACACCAGGATAATTGTTGTATCTTTTTAGTTAGTCAGCCTTCCTTAAGTCTCTCTCCACTACAGTCAGCCAGGAGGTGGAGATTCAGAGGCAGAAACCTTAGTCCTGAGGGCAATGTTCTCAGAAGGGTTTGGGAGGAACCATTGGTCATTCTGCACCCAGGGTTTCTAACACTACTGCACCCCAAACTTTGTGAGGAGGGATTGCAGTTCACTCTTCCATATGGGGTCTGGAAAACTGTCTGAGATGGTGGACAGAGTCCAAGATTTAGCACCAGGAGACTAGGGTTTGAATTCTGCCATCACTCTTTAACTAGCTGTCGAACCCTGGTAAATCCCTTCATCTCTCTGAGTCTCAGTTTTCTCCTCTATAGAATGGGAGTAATAACACCCACTTGTACTACTTTCCTTTCCTATTCTTCCAGGTGTTAATGTCATCCCCCACCCCCCACTGTTCACTCTTGGGGGGGGGATATATCCTACATTTACTCGTTTGCATATGTGTTACAGGTCTCCAGGACAAGGGAAGCTTGGGAGGCCACAGGGACCTGATCTCTCTCCTTTGTATCACCAGCGCTTGGCTTAGCCCAGTGCCCAGCACGTGGCAAGGCTTAAGAAAAGCTCTCTGGGAGGTGGTGTGGAAAGGTCTTTGTAGACCTCAGGGTCTCTACACCTAAGACTTGCTATTGCCATGTTCCTGCCTGCACAGGCACAGAATGCAGAAGCAGCCCTGGCTGTCCCTCCCTTTCACAGTTGGTGGAAGGGCTATGACTCCCTCCCTTTCCCACCCAGGAGACCCCAGCTCCCCAGCATCCCCTCGGAAGCAAGTGCAGCTGGGTTTGGCCCCATCCAGGAACCCCCACCTCCCCAGCATCCCCCCAGAAGCAGGTGCATCTGGGCTTGGCTCTGTCCAGAAGCCCTTGCTGTCCCAGCATTCCCCAGCTGGGAGTGGCCCCTCACAGGAGGTTTTCTATCAAGTTCCAGCTCAGTTCTGCTGTTGCTCAGCTCCACTTGCTGACTACGTATTCATCTTAGCTCTGCTCCTGACAGCAAGCTTTACTAAGTGAGCCCATTCTTCACCATGTTCTGCAATGTTCCCAGCCCTTAATACTCTTTCGTAAATGTGAGCCTTCATCCTCAGATTTATTTTTGGGGGCTTATTCACTGCTTTTATGGTCAAAAGCTTGTACAAGATTTATAGGTTAGATCTTTTTCGGTTAATCAATTTTTCCCCCTCCATAACACGGAGGCTGTAAAGTCCCTCATTGCTGAGACTAAATCATTTTTGTTCCTAATCCAATTCCTTAAAAGTGTTGTAGATGCTGAGAATCTCTTGTTCTGCCTTCTTAGTTCTTCCTATGTGACTGCAGTTTATTTCAAACACAGAACATCATGGCTACCCCTGGAATAGTGTAATTCTCGAAGCCATCTCCACCTTTCCTCTCTTTGCAACAAACAACTTCCACCCTGGGTCTCTGTTTCTCAAAGACTGGTCCTCTCAGGGTTGAAATTATTCCTAAAAAGATCCAAATCCTTCTCAAAGTGGTTAGGATGGACACTAGGCTTAAGCAAGCTTGGAGCATTGTGTCTGGAGTGGTGGTAGTGGTGGTGGTGAGGTTGATGGTGGTGATGTTGGAAAATGAAAAAAAAAAATCTTCCATATTCATGTTTGTCCATGCCTTGGAATGGATTGTCTCTCAGGTCTCTTCCAGTTCTGAGATTCTGTAATAATGAATATGGTCCTTTAAAAATTTGAGTGATATTTATAAGCATTTGGATGGATTATACAAATCAGATCGTGATTTCAAATTGGTCTTTTATATTTAACATTTTTCTCTTTCTTCATTCCACCCTTGGGAGACAATAACTTCTCCCTCATTGTTAGTCTTCCATCAAAATCTAAATGGCCACTTGGCACGTATGCCATAGAAAGATTTTTTTCCCCCCAGATCCAGGTTGGATGATATGTCTCTGAGGTCTCATCCAACTCTGAGATTCCAAACTGCACCACTAAACTGTTTGAGGATGCAAAAGACAAATGCAAATTAACCAGCATTTATTCAGTGTGGACTACATGCAAAACAAAGTCCTAGGCATAGGAGATATGAAGATAAATGGATTATGGACAGAAAGTGGTGAGTCAAAGGTAGAATGCCTTCATGGTGTTTGGGGGTGGTCCACTAAGTCTCTTCATTCATTAGGATGATGGAGGGCAAGCCTGGCTTGTTGCTAAGGTGAGCCAGAGTGAGCCAGGCTGTTACTAGTGCTGAGTGCAAGAGGGCTTCATGGTGGTGATGACACTTGACTTTAGCAAGTCAGTGAAGTTGATCTACCACCAGCTGTTGTTGGGGTTCCTCTCCTCACTTGACCAGAAGAATGGCATCTCCTTGAGGCCAGGAGGCTCACATTTCTGCCTTGCATTCCCAGTGTGGAGCGTCATATAGTAGGTATGTAGCAAGAATTGATTGAATTGAATATCCATAAGGATGAAATGAAGTAGTTGAGGTGTAGGCACTTGCTCTGTCTCTGTCTGTCTGTCTCTGTCTCTGTCTCCTCTCCACCCTCCCTCTCTCTCCTCCTTCTCTCTTTTTCTGTCTCTCTCTCCACGTAAAGTGTACAGGAGATATTTACATATTAGAAGTGCAGGAGATGCTCCTCATTGATGTTCAGTGTTTTCTTTGATGCATCACCTCACCCCTGGGCTGTTGCAATAGCTTACTGTTTGGTCATCCTGCCTCAAGTCTTTCCCTCCTCTAGTCCATCTTCCACTAAACTGCCAGATTGAGCTTCCTGAATCACCAGCCTGAGCATGTCACCCCCACTATTCAGTCACTTCTGATGGTTCCCTTTCACCTCCAGGCTCCAACAGAATGTCCTCTGTTTTGGTGCTCAGACCCCTTTCTAAGCTGGCTCTTTCCTGGCTTTCTAGTCTTCCTTTACCTTCTTCCCCTCCACCCTCCCCATGCACTTGGAGATCCAGTGATACTGAAGTGTGTGTTCTTCCTCAAACGGGATATTTTGCCCACAGACTTCAGGCATTCTTGTTGGCTGTCTGCCATGCCTGGACTGGTCCCTCCTCCCTTCTGCCTCTTGGCTTCTTTGCAGTCCTAACAGACTTCTCCCAGACTCCCCCAAAGCTCCTCAGTACCAGTGTTTTTCCTCCATTGATCACCTCTCATTTGTCCTGTATGTGTTTTCTCTGCACCTTGTCTCCTCCTTGAGATCATGGCTGTCCTTTGCCTTTCTCTGAATCTTCAGTTCTTACCACAATGTTAACACATAATAGGCACTTAATAAATACTTATTGTGGAAGATAGATAGTGAAGTACACAGAACTGGCCCTGGAGTCAAGAGAACCTGAGTTCAAATGCAGACTCAGACACTAGCTAGGTGGCCTTGGGCAAGTCACTTCACCCTATTTGCCTCAGTTTCCTGATCTATAAAATGGTCTGGAGGAGGAAATGGTAGACCACTCCAGTATCTCTGCTGAGAAAACCCCAAATGGGGTCATGAGGTGTTGGACACAAGTGAAATGGTTCAACAACAGCAAAATCCTCATTGACTGACACACACCTTCCAGAAAGGGGGCTAAGCCAATGGCATTAAAACAGAGACTTCCCTGGTCCCTCAGGGGCGCTCAGTCTCTGATTGGGTAATGTAGTTGGTTGATGTTGCCCTGGAAGAGTGAGTCTAGAGTATTGCTGCACCAATAAATATTCCTTTATAAAATGTAATTTATATTCATTGTTTAATGTATATTAGGGAGATATTTTAACTAGTTGATTGGTTTTGGGGAGAACATGAGTTGTGGGTTCCTAAGTGATGCTACAGGAAACTGCTCCTGACCCCTGGGTTTGGCTTGAAAAGCTGAGGGGGAGACGTACCCCGATGTGGCTGGGGACTCAGTCTGCAAGTCCAGCCTGGGTGCTGGGAGTCCAGAGCAGATGCTCCACAGACCTCTAGCTTCATCCTACAGGGCAGCATTTATTTTTCAGGAAACTGTCTCTCCTCTCCACTGAGAACAATGAAATTAGATCAATAGACTTCTGGGCAATGGACTGTGATGTGCAGCTCATTTGGAAGAGAATGGGAAATACACATCTCCAAAGTTCTCCATTTCTCAACTCATTGACCATCAGTGTGATGGCTGAGGAGACAGCCCTTTCTTTGTGTCTCTGAGAGGCTGCTGATGGCACCTTAGAGAGGAAGCCGGGCAGAAGGGATGAATGAATGCACTGCAGGTGGACACTGAGTGGGTTTAAATGATCTTTAATGCCCTGATTTTCAGCAGCAAATTTTAGTCAAACTCTTTCCCTATTGTTTCTCCAACTTAACTAAACGGGTTTTCGTGCCTGCAGCTCTGCATAATTCCTCGGTCTTTTGCTTTGAACAATGAATGTAATTCAACCAAGGCAAAAACAAAACAAACTCGTGGGCTAATAACCCATCAACAGGAATTGAGCGGGTGATTTAAAGGGAGAAGAATATCTCTGAGGAAACTCCCACTTTCCACGAGTTCACTTTGGCTTTCTGTCTCCCAGAACAATAGGGACTGGAAGGGATCCTGGGGGTCAGGCCATGGTGGGGCATCCAGCTTCCTCATTTTACATGGCAGGACCCTGAGGCCCCAGAAGGTTAAATGACTTGGCCAGGGTCATGCAACTATTAAGTGGTGGAGCTGAGATTCCAATCTAACTAACTTGTGTGACCCCAATTCAGAGATTGTCCCACAGAACCATGGATGTCCCTCTTCCCTCTTTCCTTGTTTTACTGAGGCAAAACAATCAAACAAGCCAGCATTTTAAATACCCATGTGCCAGAAGTGCTTACATTTGAATGGGGGAGACAACAAGTAGATAGGTAAATGCCAACAGCACAGGTACAAAGTGGGTAACCACAAACACGTACCAAGCTATTCAGTACGAGGCAGTGTGTGTGTGGGGTCAGGGAAGGCTTTGTGCAGATGTGGTGTTTGTGTGGTACCTAAACGGCACAGAGATGCATCATGTGAGAGACAGAGAGGCCAGTTTGGCTACATGAAAGAGTGTCCAGGTAGATTAAGGTAGATCAAGGCAGATCAGAAACACGAACGGGAGAGTTTGTAGTTTGTAGTTTGTCCTGGACTAGCGGCCATGGAAACCACTAGTGTTTGCTGAGTAGAGGAGTCACCTGGTTACACCTTTGCTTAAGGGTAATCACCCGGCCAGCTGAGTGGAAGAAGGATGGGCTGGAGAGATTTGAGGAAAGGAGCCCAATTAGGAAGTTGCTGTTCCTCTAGGTAAGGGGGTGATGGAAGCCTGAACTAGGGTTGAGAGAAGGGGTCAGATAGGAGAGATATTGGGATGGTAAAAATGGCCAGATTTGTCAGCTGATAATGGGGGGGGGGGTGTTGGAGAGTGAGGAGCCCAGGAAAATGCTAAGGGCATGAGCCTGAGAAACAAGAAAACTAGAGGAGCTTCTACAGCAATGGAGATGTTTCTCAAAGGGGGAGTTTGGGAAGAAAGAGGACCAATGACCACCATTAAGCCTCAGATGGATGAGGATACAAACAGCACCTTAAGGGTTAAGAGTGGCTTTTCCAGTACTTTGTGAAGCCCTTCATTTACTTCCTAACCTGAAGGGTTCCTAAAGTCTCTTTCCCTTCTCTTGAAATCCCATAAAACTTCTCCCATATCCTGGACCATAAAATTCCCTGTCTCCCCCCATTCTGGGTCATAAAGTTTCCCTTGTCTCCCTTAGCTTGTGTCTCCTATCCTGTTATGTATCTTCCTCATCCTGTCCCTAGTCTCCAATCCCCATAAAACTTCTAAAATGACATCACCATTCTGAAACCTCTATATAAGCATAATTCTCCCAAATATTGGAGTCTCACTTAGCTTTCTTGCTAGGAGACCCATGCTGCTTTTGTGTCAATAAAGCTCCCAATGACTATAGAAAAGGTCTAAGTGAATTCTTTCACACCTGAACCTGCTCTACCAACTCTAAACCTCATTAAGATGACTCTGGGCCATCCAGTTTGAAGTGACCAATGGGTGATTGGTGGTGTGGAATTGAATCTCAGAGGAGAGATTAGAGCTGCGCCTAGAGATTTGGGAATCATTAGCACAGAGATGGAACAGTTTATGATGAAGTTACTAAGGGAGAAAGTGGAGAAAGAGCAGAAGAAAGCCTAGGATAGAAGCCTTGGAAAATGGCACAGTTAGGGGCCATCATCTGTATAATAAGCCAGGTAAGGAGACTGAGAAGTGGTCAGGCATGGAGGAGAACCAGAAGAGAGTAGTCTTACTAAAACCCACCGAGGAGAGAGTACAGAGGGAAGTGAGCCGACCAGAGGCACACCTTTTAAGAATGTACAATTTGTGATTTCTTTCTTCTTTGCCTTTTGAGATGAAGAGGTCCCAAGTGGCTGCAGAGTCAATAAGTACTAGCCCTCTCCACTTTCCAATTTCTAAACTACAATCATCCTCCAAAACAGAGGCTGGCATACTTATTGAAGGGATCTTTGTAGTGGTCTTTTTTTTCAAAGAGTCTGAGCTCTGCAATCCAAGCTGATCGTGTTTCCTGTGGAGAGATGTTTCCTTTTGCCTTTGGACTCATGATGGAGACAGAATGGTGGGGTGGAGTGGGTGGAAGGCTTCGATCAGAGGCCAGAGCCCCAGCTTGAAGCCCTGTCTCTGCCCCATGTTGGCTGGGTGGCCCTGGGCAGCTCACCTTTGCGCCCTTTGTGGCTTTCTAAGGCTCTGAGTTGGAGAGACGTTGACGACCTGTACTGGAAGAGAGAATTTCCTCACCTAGGAGTTCCCTGTGCCAATAGGATCCCAGGGCTGCTTCTACCCTTATGTCTTTGTACCAATGATGAATCCCACCTCTGTCAACTCTGTTAACTGCCTCTCAGAGAAAGATCTGAAGCTTCGCTCCCTGCTTAGCCACAGCTTCCTTCTTTCCTCTGGTTTCATTTAGAGCAAGAATGTTGAGATGGCTGGACTTGGTGTCTGCTCACTGCTCGCTTGGTGGGGGTTCCTCACTTACTTACTCGCTTGTTTATTTGTTGGCTGGAATATAATAGGTGGTTTAATTTAAAAAATCAATTTATTATTTATTTATTTTAAACATTCTTTCCTTTTTAAAGGTTTAATTCTAAATCCTCCCCTCTGCTGAGAAGGCAAGCAATATGATAATAATTATATATAACATAACATAACATAACAAACATCACATAATATAACATAACACAATATAACATAATATAATTAATATAACATAATATAATATAATTAATATAAATTTAATATAATAAATATATATAAAATCATGCAAAACATATTTCCATATTAGCCATATTTTTAAAAACCAAGAGAAGGAAAGAAAATGAGAAAATTATATTTCAATTTGTGTTCAGAGTTCCTCAGTTCTCTCTCTGGAGGTAGATAGCGTGTTTTCATCATGAATCCTTTGGAATTGTCCTGGATCATTATGCTGATCACAGTAGACAAGTCTTTGAGTTAATCATCATTACAACGTTGCTGTTACTATGCACAATGATCTCCTCATTCTTTTCACTTCACTTTGCATCAGTTCATATAAGTCTTGTCACATTTTTCTGGAACCACCTCTTTTGTCATTTCCCACAGCACAATAGTATTTCACTAAAATAATATACCACAACTTGTTCAGCCATTCCCTAATTAATGAACATCTCTTCATTTTCTAATTCTTTGCCATCACAAAAAGAGCTACTATAAATATTTTTGTATATTTAGGTCCTTCTCTTGATTTGGTCTCTTTGGGATACAGACCCAGCAGTGGCATTGCACAGGGTGTTCACAGTTTTATAGCCCTTTGGGTATGGTTCTAAATTGTTCTCCAGAATAGTTAGACCAGTTCACTGCTCTTCCAATAGTTCATCAGTGTACCCATTTTTCCCTTTCCCTTCCAGAATTTGTCATTTCTGATAGGTGTTAGGTGTTATCTCAGAGTTGTTTAAATTTGCCTTTCTCTAATCAATAGCGATTTAGAGCATTTTTTCAGATGACCATAGATAACTTTGGCTTCTTCTGAAAACTGCCTGTTCATATCCTTTGACCATTTGTCAAGTGGCAAATGGCTCTTAACTTTATAAATTTGATTCTGTTCTATACTCGTATATATTTGAGAAATGAGGACTTTATCTGAGAAAATTGCTGTAATTTTTAAAGTATTAATTCATTGTCCAAGGTACTTTTAGCAAAATGTAGTTTCCCTGATTATCTCTTTTAGTTAGGTCTATTTTTGCTTTTGCTTTGTCTGAGGTCATGAGATTTCCACCTCTGTCTTTTTAAATTTAGCTGAAGCATATTTGATTCTTTTCTAGTTCTTTATTTAAACTCTGTGTGTCCTTCTGTTTCAAGGATGTCTCTTATAAACAGCATATTGTTGGATTCTGGTTTCTAATCCATTCTACTATCTGCTTCTATTTTATGGGTGAGCTCATCTCATTCACAATCACAGTCATATTGCCTAACTGTGTATTTCACTCCATCCTGTTTTCTTCTATTTCTTTTTATCTTGTCCCTCAAGTCTTTTTTCTCTACCACTGTCTCTCTTAATCTGTTTTCTCTTTTACAAACCTTCTTTTCTCTTATTTTTTCAACTTTTCCCCCTCCTATTTCCGTATTGGGTAAATTCCATTTCTGTACACAACTGAATGTGTGTACACATACATGTACACACAGATGTGTGTGTGTGTGTGTGTGTGTATATATATATATATATGATCATCCTGCTTTGAACCTATTCCGATGAAAGTAAGGTTCATGTATTGCCTGCCACTCTTTCTGTCTTTATTGCATGTCTCTTTGATGTGAGAACATTTTCCCTATTCTATCTCTCCCTTCTCCCTTCTTCCAGTGCATCCCTCTTTCTTACCCCTTCATTTTTTTTGAGATCATTTCAATGTAATTGAAATGTAAACTCTATGTAAACTCCTTTTAACTGCCTTAATGATAAAGTTCTTAGGAGTTAAGTTTATCATCTTCTTTTTTTTTTTTTTAGACAGTATGGCTTCTTTCAGTTTATTACATGAATGAGTTACACT